>JAJJWW010001954.1:0-81853 GCA_023531295.1 Papaver armeniacum | reverse complement strand
AGGAAAATTAAAAAAGTGCCCATGTGGGGAAATGTATTTAAAAAAATGCTCACGTTTTTTCATAATTTATTTAATGCCCATGCCGTTACGTTTTCCGTCCGGTCCCATTATTTTGGTAAATTGTCGTTTACTTAGTCAATTTCTCGTATAAAGAGATGATATTTTTAAATGGTGGTGTGAAATTCCAGAGGTTGTCCATGATTAATGAGCGGCCCAAGATGGGTCGCTGAATAATGACCGATCGATTCTACATACATGAGTACCTAATATCAAAACGAAAGTAGTCTGTGCCGTTTTTCCTCTCTCTCTTTCCTTTTCTCTCATCTTCTCTTTCTCGATTTCTTTCCTGATTTCATTTTCTTTTGATTCAATCCTTTATGGTGGTGTTAGTGTCGCAACATATGAAGTTTAGGTTTCTAGTATATGGTTTTTTATGGTTTCTGTTTGTTTTTAATTTTGCAAATAAAAACCCTAAAAATCCATCCTAGAAATCATAATTTGGAAAAGATTTTCCGATGCGATGATTGTTTGATTTGAAGGTTTGTTTCTGCGATGATGGTTTGATTTGAGATTGGTAGAAGGAAAGAAAATGAAGAAGACAATTAATTGTTTCTACAACCACATTTTTCTTCTTTTCTTCTTCATAATTTCATAATCTCTGAAATTGGGAAAGTTTTTGAGATATAATCAAAATTAGGTTTCATTCGTACAATTTAGGTGATTTGAGTTACACAGTTCAACAATCATTATTGTCCGTTTAAAGATTACCAAGCAGTTCTTGTTGTAATGTTGATTGTGTATAATGGTTGTTTTGGGTTACGGATGAACGGGGTTTGCTCGAGTTTTCGAATTCTCCGTCGATAATTCAGGTGGAGACATGGTAACGCTACAATCATGTTATGGTCAAGCATTATGCTACTCACAAACAGCTAACTAATAAATTCAGATTGGATGTTTTGATTGTTGGATTTGGTAGGTGAATCTTCATAGCAAGTTAAGGAAATGTTGTTCACAGCATCTTTCACGAGTCACACTAGCTGCTCCGAGTCACGAGTTGAGTTAACACTAACTTAGGCCGACTCACTTAATTTAGGGGGCTAGAATGTCATTTGACAAGGCTGATTTATTGCCACGTATCATGTAATTTGTTTCCGTTTTTCAAAAACGGACGGAAAAGGTCAATCCATGGGCATTAAATAAATAATGAAAAAAACGTGGACATTTTTTTAATTACATTTGCCCACATGGGCATTTTATTAATTTCCCCTTGTATTAATGCTTATTACCTTATACAAGCTCCAAAAACTGGTTTAAATTTACTTGGTGTAATAATAGAGCAGGAAGTAAAATAATAGTTTGCATATTGGACAAAGCATTATATAATTTGCAATGGATGGATACTTATCCATAATGGTGCTATAAAGTTGGAGTGAGGGGTGTTTTTGATCATAATCATTTGTTAGGGTCTTGTTTGAATGTTAATAAACCAAAAAATATCCCGTTTAGGGTTTTAAAAGTTTGGTTGGAAGAGGAAAATTTTAAGGAGGTAATTCAAGATGCTTGGAATGAGGATATATATGTGAAAAGACGAGGATACCCAAATATACCTCAATCTAAAAAATTTCCACCTATAAGTTCTTTCTCCGAAAGTGATTGTCTATGGACTGAGTCGAGACAATACAACTAATCGGTTCACACTTCGTGTGATCGTCTATGGATACGAGATCGAGACAATACAACAACGAAGTATGTTTACTTGATAAGAGGTTCGGACTTAACCAAACACAATAGGATTACTATCAAGTAAATAGGAATTAACATTTGTGTATTTTACTTCTAATTATAATAAAAACAATTATAATTGTGAAAATAGAAAAGTAAAAGACACAGTGATAGGTGTAGAATACACCGTATTTACTATTTAGTAGTTACGCTTTCTTTGCTACTTTTCTTGTAAATTATGTATTTTATGAGCGTTTTTGAGTTATTAGGTACTCTGGAGTCGCACGGACGAAAAGAAGAAGAAATTACTCTATTTGAGCTAAAAGGACGAAATTGTCAACTCATGGGCGAACATTATCTGGAGCCCAGTTAAGGTTAAGGGGTTGTCATTCAGGGTACCCCCTTATCATTTATCAGAAGGTGTAATTATCATTGGGTGTAATTATCCGTCCACCCCCAAATTGAGGAATATCTCTTCTCAATCATTTGCAAACCTAAAATCAAGAAAATTGAGAAAGAAATGGTGGGCTGCGCTTATTAATTCCGGATTGACACTACGAGAAATTAAGAAACGAGAAATTGAAGCATCCATGGTGGATTTAGATCCGGACAAAGGAAGTTGAGAAAGAAGTTTGTTGCTCGAGATTAATTGTGAATCAATGAAGAGAAGAGAATGGATTGGGAGTTCGATTGAAAGTGGGTTTTGGTTGATTTTGTACTAAAGTTGAGGTATCGAGCAAGGTTAATTGATGATGCTTTGTTGATTCGGTGGAAGAAGATTAAAGGGTTTTGAGATGATTTGTGTGTTGGCAGATTCTGAGATGAATTCGAGAATTGAATTAGGGTTTTGTTGTTTTGATGAGATCTGGGAAATTGAGTTGAATGGTTAAAATGAGCAGTTGTGGTATTGAAGCCGTGAAGAACTAGAAGAAATTGTAGTTGGCTGATGAAGAATGAGGCTGCTGTTGGTGTTTAGGGTGCTCAAGAGGATTGTGTCCGAAGCGACGAGAATGAAGTTTGAGAAGTGAAGTCTGCTATGTGGGTCTGTTGCTTTGTTGAGTCGTATGGTCGTGATAATGTCGAGAGATGATGGCTTGAGTATAGTATTGCAGTCATCTAGCCTTTGTTGGTGGTGCGGAGCAAGGTGAATCGAGATACGGCCCGTGGTTGAACTCTGTAGATGTCTATGAAGGTGGATGGAAGGGTTAATTGCGGTTGGTCTTGTAATTGTTTGCAGAAGGCTGCAATGGAGCTCGAACTACGGCGAGGAACTGGATGCAATGGTGTTATGGAATTGATTGAGTGTTAGATGTATGTTAGGCATCTGCAGGCAGTGATGGATGGTGTTGCCATGGTCACAATGGCTGGAACCGGGTTGCAGTGTCCGCATTGCTGCGAAATGGAGGTGATTAAGATGCTACTTGAGAAGTTGATGGAGTTGATGGGTCTTGAGTCCGTGGTGAATTGAGACTTGGGTTTGTCTCAATATCGGGTCTCCGGTGGTAAATGGTGATATAGATTGATTCTTGTGATGAAGGTGGTAGTGCTGGAGATTACAAGGCGGTGATGGTGTTGAGTTGCACCGCGTTGGTGAAGATGCTAGTCATGGTTGGAGCCGTGGATGAGAGTTAGGTCTAGGAAATTGGAAGATGATGAAGAATGTCCATGGAAGATTGAATGAACTGGTGGCTTTGTGAGTATGTAAGCAATTGCAGGAAGGTGTTGTTTGTGGTACTGGTTTTTGTCAGGGAAGTGACGCTGTCTGTGGTGCTTGTTTTAGTCATGTGGCTGAGAGACATGTAGCTCAGGTTGTGGGTTATAGAGAAAATGCTGGAGGTTCTTTGTGTCTTGTATGGTGGTAGCCAGTGTGTTGTTGTTCGATGAAGAGGAATGACTTAGGATGTGGAGCGAAAAGTTGGTGGATGGCAGTGAGCTGAATGAAATGGGCATTGTATGACTGAAATGTTTGTCACGAGAGGAGTTGGGTGGAACTAAAGCCGAGAAGAGCATTGAGCTGAGAGGTGAAACTGTGGTGCTATATTGCAGTGCCAAGATAGCATTGTGCGAGGGTTTAGAGCCGAAGTGGTTTTGGTGATTGTCATGGGCTGGATGGAGCAAAGTTGTAAGGAAGCACCTGGTGGATTATGAAATTGTATGGGATGAGATGCAATGGCAAAATGTTGCAATTTTAGAAGCTAAGAAGAATGGCAGAGTGCGAGTTGGTTTGAGCTTCTTTTGCAATTGCGAAGCCGTAGGCATTGGTGGTTTGAACCGAGAGCCGGAATTACAAGGTGTATGGGCAAATGGCTAGATGACAGAGCAATGCTATCTTGTATTGACTTGAGAGGCTGAATGTATGAGATAATGGGTGTGACAAGGAGTTGAATCGAGGCTAGGCTAAGCGATGGGATGACAGAGTGGAATGGTGGTGATTAATGATAGGGATTGGCAGTTTGTTCTGCAGAAACTAGGAATTGATGGGAGTGAAGATGGTGGTAGTAGTGATGGATTCGTGTTATAGAATAGTGGTGATGCACAATGATTGTGTCTTTGCGCAAGTTCGTCTTTGTGCAATGGCTGAGCCACTCGGCTCACTCGGTGATCGGTCCGACTCGACCGACTGACGACACGACTCACCCGACTCGATCGATGATTGACCGGTTTGAGTCATGAGCTGACCAGATTGACCCGGCCGTGTAGACTCGTTGACCGGTGACCGGTTTGACTTTGCCGGTCACCCGAGCTACTTTCTCCTGCGACTTTTCCGTCGACTTTTCCGGCCAAGTTCCGGCCATAATCCGATTTTCCGGCGATTTTTTGGGACAATTTCTACATGGGTTTCTCTCACTTGTGGGTCGGGTGAATTTCAACTAATGGACTTTGAAGACAAAACCTAATTTTGGAAGGAGTGGAGCTATAAAAGAGAAGACTTTTCTGAAAACATCTATCTTTTTATTATTCTTTTTGCCTCTACTTTGTTCTAGGGTTTAGAAACATGAGACTTCTCTTTCTTCTTGTTATGAACTCCATGAATATGAGCTAGAGTTTTATTATTGGTTATGGAATAAGTTGGATTTCCAAACATGAGTTTTTGTGCAATAAATTAGTTTTCTCTCATATTATCGTTTATGATTCACCATGAATATTGTTACATGATTTGAATGCTTGTTAGTCAGTCAACGCGAATCGATTGAGTTTGTTTTCATCTCTTGCTAGATTAGGGTTATTATACGCAAAAGTGATAATTCCGGATTGCAAGTAGCATAAGTATGATTATAGTTTGTAGTGATATATTCTTATGATCATATGTGAACCATAACCTTTGTTAAATCGGATTAGTGCGCTTTCCACGTTCGATTGCTTTGATTGGCCTGATTTCATAGAACTTAATGCATCTAGGGAATTAAACTTGATTAGTGCTTTTACACGTTAGGTTGTTCCTTTAGGTAGAATTCATATTCGCATCTTTTAATGTGTTTGTTGATGACATGAGGAGATTTGCGGGATATACTTGCGCGATCAAGGTATTCTAGGGTCTTTGATAAAAGTTGAGATTAAAATATCAATTCTAGTTATTGTGTTGAAAACATGTTTGTGATTGAAGACGAAATCCATGACCAATATCTTCTTATCCTTGATTCAATTTGTTTGCTTATTTCTTTATTTGCTTTTATTTAGTTTATTATAATCACAAAACTACCGGAGTTATTTATAGGAACCGAAACAATTTGACAACCTAGACCTCTCTCGTGGATCGATCCTTTCTTGCCCTTGCTATATTTATATTTTGAGTAGTAAGAAAGTGTAATTTATTTTTGACGCTTATGACAACCGGTCAAATTTTGGCGCCGTTGCCGGGGAGGCAGCGGTTGTTAATTGTTTTTGATTTCTTATTTTTGTTTTTAGTTTTTGTTTTACTTTTTCTTATTTTCTGGTTTTTAACCTTGGTTTGAGAATCTTATTTCAGGTGCTTATTTCTATGGAAGGAGCATATTGGAACGATGGATACGGTTTTCAACAACCTCAACATTACGACAACTACCAATTCCATGGGTATAATCAAAACCAATTTATTGGTTATGACCAATATTCCATGGAACCTTATGGTTTTCCTCAACAACCTTATGGCGGGTATGTATGTGAACAACCACAAGGATGGGAGGATTCTTATGCTTGTGAACAAAAAGTCTCTAAATTTATAGACAAAGTTTCCACCTTTTTACAAGAGGAATTTCAAAAAGCTAAAGAGACTACAAACGAGCAACTCCAAGAACTTCGTGAAGGTATGACTATCTTGCGAAGAGGCATTGATCAATACAAGGAAGATATGGATAATTCTTATGTGCATATGGTTAGTGATGAATATTTGATTGATGCTAATGTTGAAAAAGGCGAATCCTTGGGCACTTTCGTGGATAATTGTGTAGTTAACTCAACTCTTGATCGTAATAATGATCATTCACCTATTCAAAAGGATGAGTTTGAGATTAGCAACACTAAATTCAGCGAGGACCAATCTTATGCTGACTATGATAGTGACGGTGATTATGATACATTGCTTGAAACAACTCATGGTAACATCTCCGAGGAGTCTTTTTGGGATCAAGATGTAGACGAAGAGGAATATGTCGACACTTGTGTAGATTACTCAAGCATTGATCTTAATAATGATCAAGAGCCTATTCGAAGGGTGGAGCTTGAGGATGATGCATTTTCGAGTGTTCTAAAAAAGTTTCTTATAATAAAATTTGGATCCGCAAAAGAGTATGTGCCTTACAACAAAAAGGAGTGTGTTGAGAATGAGACCGTTATGACCACTATTGTGGAAGACCCAATTGAGCTTGCAAATGATTGTAATGATGATGTTTATGTCGAGACTTTGGTTATGGCAGAAACGGACGAAGAATGGTTGCAAGGTTTAATAGAGGACCATGATATAAAAGAGGTGAATAATTCACTTGAGTTTTTCAAAGATGAATAGGATTCCGTAATACAAGAGATTGTGCAAGGTTTATCTAACCCTTTGCCTATTGTTTCTTCTCCTTTACCTCTTATTGGTTTGAATGTATGTGCTTCGAGAATATTGTTGAATGACTTTGTTTCTCGTTTTCCGCCATTAGAGAAACTTGATTCTCATACTATGCAGGTTATGGAACAAGAAACCGTGGACGTTGCAACTTCTATTTCTTTATACACTTCCATGTGTGGACAAGAATAAGTGTGGGGGAAGCTTTTATCGGTTCATAGCTTCACTTTTGCTTTATGTTACTAATATTTGTGTGAAGCTAGTGTTTGCAAAACAGGTTCTATGGAAGGATCCTCAACTTTTCAGGTTATTGGTATATGGGGAATGAATCTTGCAAGGATATAGTCGGGCCGTCGACTTTAAAACAAGCGCTAAGTGGGAGGCAACCCACCGGTTTTGTATCTCTTATCCTTTTGCATTTTATTTTTGTTTCGTTTATTTATTTTTTACTGTTTTCATATCATATTTGCATCCCTATGTTTAATTTCATTGAGTCCGTAATCTATCTTAGAAGAGAATTATGACGAATACCTTTTCGTCGAAAATTTCAGACTGCGCGTAGTTCAGTCCAGAGACCATAACTGTCAGACCGTTTATCAAAACACTGTGAAATTTTGACACTGTGTATAAAACACGTAGATGAACAACTTTTGTGAAATGGAGTTTTTCCAAATTCCTTACCAATTTGTACAGTTTTTTTGCGTTTTATCTGCTGTTACGTCAGAATTCAGAACTTTCGTTTTACACATTGAGGACAATGTGAAGTTTAAGTGTGGGGGAGCATTTATATGTTTGTATAGTTTATTTATGCCTTTTAAAACAAAAAAAAATGAGAAAAATAGAAAACCAAGAAAAAAATTGTGCTTTTTGAACTCCGAAATCTAGAACTTGTGCCTTTAGGATGACACCATTAGTGGATGGAACCATTTTGAATGCAAGAGTTGAGGAACCAATTAACTATAAGGGAAGAATATAGCTCGAAATCACAAATTAACATGATAGTTGTTACCATATCTCGGAATATCACCATATCGCATTCTATTTTTATTTTTCCATATTTATCTATTGTTCTCTAAGTGCTTTGGTGGGTCACTAAACATCGACGTGTTATTACTGCTAGGATGAAATAGAGTGATTGAGTTACTAGAAAAAGAAAAAAAAATTGAACAAGAAAAGAAAAAAAAATGAAAAAATATATGAAAAGAAAAAAAAAGGACCGATCAATTAGACCAAAACGGAATAAAAAGACACTTGGGAATAGCAGTATGTGTGAAACGTAGTCCCCTGTCTCCGTCGCCTAAACAAGCGTGGAATGCAGGATCCAAGGCAACTATCATATACGTGTTGACAAGGAAGCATGCGCTTGGATCCAAAAGATCTAATCATGCCGTCTAAAAAAAAAGAGAAATTGGATCCAGTTTGATCCAATCATATAAAAAAAAAAAAAAAAAAAAAAAAAATTATTATTGTGTTGAATAAAGTCACTCTTGGTTCCCTTGTATATGCCAATTGATTTGATGTAGCATTCAGCACCAAGTAGCTCAATCCAATAGGATTAGGTTCATCTTAGCAAGTGACCTTGACATGATATGGGAAACATCGAACACTTGTGAATATTCGCCAACATCTACATCTATATTCATCTTCTTAATCTTTTCATTGTGATTGTGGTTTGTTAGTTTCCGAGTATTGTGGCTTGTTCGACTATCTAATTAGAGTTTATTTACTAATATATGAATTGAATTTGCAAGGTACCTCCTCCTGTAGTCAATTTGGATTCGTTCATTGATTTGTCACAAATAGACGGAGTTTGAAATATAGGTTTTGTAGGTAGACCTCTTGTAAACCTTCACGAGACTATAACTCGTCCACTAGGGACACCTAGGGACAAAGGCTTGTTATTTATGCTAAAATTAACCGTAGCCTCGACGACACGGAGTTGTTGTATTTTATTGTTTTGTTTGATTTGCTCGAGGACTAGCAAAGTCTAAGTGTGGGGGAATCTGATAGGTGTAGAATACACCGTATTTACTATTTAGTAGTTACGCTTTCTTTGCTACTTTTCCTGTAAATTATGTATTTTATGAGTGTTTTTGAGTTATTAGGTACTCTGGAGTCGCACGGACGAAAAGAAGAAGAAATTACTCTATTTGAGCTAAAAGGACAAAATTGTCATCTCATGGGCGAACATTATCTGGATCCCAGTTAAGGTTAAGGGGTTGTCATTCAGGGTACCCCCTTATCATTTATCAGAAGGTGTAATTATCATTGGGTGTAATTATCTGTCCACCCCCAAATTGAGGAATATCTCTTCTTAATCATTTGCAAACCTAAAATCAAGAAAATTGAGAAAGAACAGCAGTGGCTACGCTGTTAATTCCGGATTGACAATTAAGAACAGAAATTGAAGCATCCATGGTGGATTTAGATCCAGACAAAGGAAGTTGAGAAAGAAGTTTGTTGCTCGAGATTAATTGTGAATCAATGAAGAGAAGAGAATGGATTGGGAGTTCGATTGAAAGTGGGTTTTGGTTGATTTTGCGACTAAAGTTGAGGTATCGAGCAAGGTTAATTGATGATGCTTTGTTGATTCAGTGGAAGAAGATTAAAGGGTTTTGAGATGATTTGTGTGTTGGCAGAGTTACAGATGAATTCGAGAATTGAATTAGGGTTTTGTTGTTTTGATGAGATCTGGGAAATTGAGTTGAATGGTTAAAATGAGCAGTTGTGGTATTGAAGCCGTGAAGAACTAGAAGAAATTGTAGTTGGCTGATGAAGAATGAGGCTGTTGTTGGTGTTTAGGGTGCTCGAAGAGGATTGTGTCTGAGCAGCAGAATGAAGTTTGAGAAGTGAAGCTGCTGCTATGTGGGTCTGTTGCTGTTGGAGTCAGTATGGCTGTGATAATGTCAGAGATGATGGCTTGAGTATAGTATTGCAGTCATCTAGCCTTTGTTGGTGGTGCAGAGCAAAGGTGAATCTGAGATACAGCCTGTGGTTGAACTCTGTAGATGTCTATGAAGGTGGATGGAAGGGTTAATTGCAGTTGGTCTTGTAATTGTTTGCAGAAGGCTGCAATGGAGCTCGAACTACGGCGAGGAACTGGATGCAATGGTGTTATGGAATTGATTGAGTGTTAGATGTATGTTAGGCATCTGCAGGCAGTGATAGATGGTGTTGCCATGGTCACAATGGCTGGAACTGAGTTGCAGGTCTGGCATTGCTACTGAGCTGGAGGTGATTAAGATGCTACTTGAGAAGTTGATGGAGTTGATGGGTCTTGAGTCTGTGGTGAATTGAGACTTGGGTTTGTCTCAAGATCGAGTCTCTGGTGGTAAATGGTGATATAGATTGATTCTGGTGATGAAGGTGGTAGTGCTGGAGATTACAAGGCAGTGATGGTGTTGAGTTGCACTGTTGGTGAAGATGCTAGTCATGGTTGGAGCTGTGACTGAGAGTTAGGTCTAGGAAATTGGAAGATGATGAAGAACAGATCCATGGAAGATTGAATGAACTGCAGGTGGCCTGTGAGCTGTAAGCAATTGCAGGAAGGTGTTGTTTGTGGTACTGGTTTTTGTCAGGGAAGTGACGCTGTCTGTGGTGCTTGTTTTAGTCATGTGGCTGAGAGACATGTAGCTCAGGTTGTGGGTTATAGAGAAAATGCTGGAGGTTGATGTGTCTTGTGTGGTGGTAGCCAGTGTGTTGTTGTTCTGATGAAGAGGAATGACTTAGGCTGTGGAGCAGGTGTTGGTGGATGGCAGTGAGCTGAATGAAATGGGCATTGTATGACTGAAATGTTTGTCACAGAGAGGAGTTGGACTGGAACTAAAGCTGAGAAGAGCATTGAGCTGAGAGGTGAAACTGTGGTGCTATATTGCAGCTGCAGAAGATAGCATTGGTACTGAGGGTTAGAGCTGGAAGTGGTTTTGGTGATTGTCATGGGCTGGATGGAGCAAAGTTGTAAGGAAGCACCTGGTGGATTATGAAATTGTATGGGATGAGATGCAATGGCAGTATGTTGCAATTTTAGAAGCTAAGAAGAATGGCGAGTGCGAGTTGGTTTGAGCTGCTATGAATTGCAGAGCTGTAGGCATTGGTGGTTTGAACTGAGAGCTGGAATTACAAGGTGTATGGGCAAATGGCTAGATGACAGAGCAATGCTGTCTTGTATTGACTTGAGAGGCTGAATGTATGAGATAATGGGTGTGACAGTGGAGTTGAATCGAGGCTAGGCTAAAGCGATGGGATGACAGAGTGGAATGGTGGTGATTAATGATAGGATTGCAGGTTTCACAGCTCTTCTGCAAAACTAGAATTGATGGGAGTGAAGATGGTGGTAGTAGTGATGGATTCAGGTTATAGAATAGTGGTGATGCACAATGATTGTCTTTGCACTGGTTACGGCTGTGCAATGGCTGAGCCACTCGGCTCACTCGGGCTGATCTGAAACCGACTCGACTGACCTGACCTCGACTCACCTCGACTCGATCGATGATTGACCGGTTTGAGTCGGTGAGTTGACCCAGTTGACCCGGCCGTGTAGACTCGTTGACCGGTGACCGGTTTGACTTTGCCGGTCACCTGAGCTACTTTCCGGCGACTTTTCCGTCGACTTTTCCGGCCAAGTTCCGGCCATAATCCCAGTTTTCCGGCGACGATTTTTTGGGACAGAATTTCTACACGGGTTTCTCTCACTTGTGGGCCGGGTGAATTTCCAACTAATGGACTTTGAAGACAAAACCTAATTTTGGAAGGAGTGGAGCTATAAAAGAGAAGACTTTTCTGAAAACATCTATCTTTTTATTATTCTTTTTGCCTCTACTTTGTTCTAGGGTTTAGAAACATGAGACTTCTCTTTCTTCTTGTTATGAACTCCATGAATATGAGCTAGAGTTTTATTATTGGTTATGGAATAAGTTGGATTTCCAAACATGAGTTTTTGTGCAATAAATTAGTTTTCTCTCATATTATCGTTTATGATTCACCATGAATATTGTTACATGATTTGAATGCTTGTTAGTCGAGTCGCGAATCGATTGAGTTTGTTTTCATCTCTCTTGCTAGATTAGGGTTATTATACGCAAAAGTGATAATTCGGATTGCAAGTAGCATAAGTATGATTATAGTTTGTAGTGATATATTCTTATGATCATATGTGAACCATAACCTTTGTTAAATCGGATTAGTGCGCTTTCCACGTTCGATTGCTTTGATTGGCCTGATTTCATAGAACTTAATGCATCTAGGGAATTAAACTTGATTAGTGCTTTTACACGTTAGGTTGTTCCTTTAGGTAGAATTCATATTCGCATCTTTTAATGTGTTTGTTGATGACATGAGGAGATTTGCGGGATATACTTGCGATCAAGGTATTCTAGGTCTTTGATAAAAGTTGAGATTAAAATATCAATTCTAGTTATTGTGTTGAAAACATGTTTGTGATTGAAGACGAAATCCATGACCAATATCTTCTTATCCTTGATTCAATTTGTTTGCTTATTTCTTTATTTGCTTTTATTTAGTTTATTATAATCACAAAACTACCGGTGTTATTTATAGGGAACCGAAACAATTTGACAACCTAGACCTCTCTGTGGGATCGATCCTTTCTTGCCCTTCTATATTTATATTTTGAGTAGTAAGAAAGTGTAATTTATTTTTGACGCTTACGACCGCGGTCACACAACAAGATTTTGTTAATGAGGAAACCGCAAATGCAGAAAAACCCCCGGACCATATCCAGAATTGAATACTCTCAGGATTAAGCCGCTATACAAAATCAAACCAACTTCGTATAGTTGAGACCAAGCAACTTAATCTATAGTTCACCTAGTTCCGTCTGTATTCCCACGCCTCCAACTTGTAATAAGTCACGTACTTGGAACAATTCCTTTGGTTCGTATTCCAAACAGTAAAGGAACAACAAATATGTTTGGTATCAACTCTTTTCAACCAAGTGATGTGAGTTCTACAAAGGCTCTTTTCGTTTACCACAATAAACTCCTTTGTCAGGTCCTTAGATCTATCTTATCAATAACTACAAAAGTAATTGGTAAGATTTTGCAATCAATACTTTTAATCACAAAGAAACGTATTGATGCCGACCTGCTCAACTAATCTATCTAATCTACCACAAGGATAAACCGATTATAGTTGGATCCTCTTTAACCGAAACAAGTATTGTGCACATCAAAGATGATGAACCCAAATCAGAAATCTTCAAAGTCTTCTTGGTCTTCCGATCTTCTTAGATCTTCCATAAACACTGCACACAATCAACTTGAATATCTTGTGATCATTCACGCACATAACGGAATGCTATTAACAATGGATTATCACAAGACGTCTTTAGATATACAAACAGTCTAAAGATCCCCGTCGAAACTTCGATCTAGTTTGAGCGAATCTTATATCAGAAGAGAAGATTCTCAAGCATAAACAAACTAGGTGCAATCAAAGTTCAACAACCGTTAGTCAATCAAATCAATCGAAAACTAATAATAAACCGCAATTATCTAGTTTCCCACCAACGGTACTAGTAGAGCTTCTCAATCCCAAAGAGATCTTTAAACCGAGCGGCCGTAAGAGATTTCGCCTAATTAGGTTATTTTCCTCTCCGAATAGGCGGCTCCACCAGTAACAACACAACTAGGTAGTTTTGCTGGCTCTGAGGATTAGTGTTAGAGCATTGCTCGATCGAACTCGCATGCGTTGCTATCTCAAGCATGTTTGTCAATATTAGTGATCAAAGATATATGTCTTGATTTCTAGTTTACTTATGACTAAGTCTCGGTCTAGGATAGTTAAGTGTAGTTGAGCTCCAGGCTCCATGGCGATCATCTTACGAAGACGAAGAACTACTTTAGAAACAAGTGGAACTTCATCCGACAAAAAGATATGTGGAAAATTGAACTCATCTATCACTCAAAAGTCTACTCTATCTCCTACTCTTGAGACAATATTCATATAAGTATGATAGTTTTCATACATACACATTTGCTATTTCGAGCCGAGTTTACTCGCCTATCTTTTTCTCAAAATATGTGTTGGTGAGCTTTCGCTTTAACCATTTTCATCTTTACCCGCGACGAAAGTCATGATGACGTTTCAATCTTGAAAATAGCTTTGATGACGATAGTCATGAATAACGATTGTTATAACATTATAGAAGAATGTTTCAATGATTGAAATTTAGAGTTGAGATTACCAACTATGGATATAAGCATATATAGTGTGTTCGCACATTAGTGTATAAATCCATGTGCCGGAAACCAAGTGCGTGCATATGTGTGCATGCGGTATTGGTGAAGGAGACAGGTTGAGTACGCGTACCCACGGAAGTTTTCATACCGAAAATTTCTGTTGGAGTTTGTAAGTTTGCAAACTAGTAAACCAGTCACCTTAGGGATACCGCGTGCCCTACAAGTTTTTCGAACCGAAAATTTCTCCTGAGTTTGTAAACTCAAATCCGGTAGCTAATGTACGCGTACCCAAGCTGGTTATTTCTCAAATCGGTAGTTCATGAGCTTAAAACAATAAATTATAAGGAATACAATCTTTGCAAACCGTGGATATATTGTTCATGAATTGATTCAAGTGGATCAAACCGAATTTGTTACAATTGTGTCTATGAATAAAGACCTAAGAAATTGAACAACTCTTGAACTAGTTCTTATGAGTCATTTGAACTAGTTATGAGAAAGATGAATACGGTTAATATGAAAGTGCTCATATGGCTAACCATTGGTTAACTATTTGTGAACCAACTAAGTGTACACGTTTAGGTACGGTTACTCAAACCTAAATGAATACATTTCATTTGTGTGTGACAAGCTAAGTTTCGATCTAACGGTTGAAAGATATTAGCTTGGTTGAATCAGGTTTTTCATCTAACGGTGAATATTGAATGCTTTGTTACCAAGGTAACTTAGATTGCAAACCCTGATTTGAAAACTATATAAAGGAACTCTAGAAACCTGGAAAAACTAATCCCCACATCTCTCCTGTGATACTAGTTGGTTTTGCTAGAATCGATTCTCCTTTAACCTTAGGTTTCTTCTCGAGACCTATAGGTTAACGACTGAAAGACTTCATTGGGATTGTGAAGCCAGACGAAAATACTTCTCTTGTAGTTAAGCGATCTGATCTTGCCATTTTCTATCGTACGAGTTCAATTGAATAATTGACTTGAGATTATATCTCCGATAGGGCAAGATAAAAAGAAATCACAAACATCTTCGTCTCATGGTTTGTGATTCCACAATATCTAGTTTCGCTACCATACGATTTAGATTATTGTGAGGTGATTGATAATACTAAGCTGTTCTTCGGGAATATAAGTTCGGGTTATCAATTAGTTCCTGTACACCTTTTATCAAAAGATGGAACAAAAACTCATAGGTTTATCTGTGGGAAACAGATTTATCTATTATCATAGACTTTTCTGTGTGATACAGATTTGTTTATTGAAGTCTTTGACTTTGGGTCGTAGCAACTCTTAGTTGTGGGTGAGATCAGCTAAGGGAATCAAGTGCGTAGTATCCTGCTGGGATCGGAGACGTAAGGAGCGCAACTGTACCTTGAATCAGTGTGAGATTGATTAGGGTTCAACTACAGTCCATACCGAAGTTAGTTTGTAGTAGGCTAGTGTCTGTAGCGGCTTAATACAGTGTGGTGTTCAATCTGGACTAGGTCCCGGGGTTTTTCTGCATTTGCGGTTTCCTCGTTAACAAAACTTCTGGTGTCTGTGTTATTTCTATTCCGCATTATATTTTGTTATATAATTGAAATATCACAGGTTGTGCGTTAAGTTCAATCAATTAAAATATCCAACCTTTGGTTGTTGATTTACATTGTTTGACACTTGGATATTGGTCTTTGGTACCATCCAAGTTTATCTCTCTAGTATTTGATAAATACTCGCAGATTTCCATTTGCTTGAGTAAATATCAAATTGAGAGATAGAGATATTAATTCCTTGATATACTTTTTATTAAGATTGAGTCTGACTGTCTAGTTGATTCTCTTAAAAGTATATTAGAGTTTGTCCATACAGATTGCTAATCGAAATATTGGGTGAGGTTGTTGTACCCCCGCTTTTTCAATTGGTATCAGAGCAGGCAAACACGTTTAAAAGACCTTACAAGTCTGTGTTTGTAGCAATCTGATTCTGTGGACAAAGTAGCATCTCATATCTACGCATAGTCTATGTCTTCCCTCACTTTTGACTACGTCAAGTGTCTTGGATTTTCCTCAAAGGATAATTCCTTAGCCGATTCTTACGAATCCAAAGAAATAAATGAGACAATTGACACGATGTCAGAAGTGAAAAGGAATATCACCAGAACCAAATAAAATCCAACTGAGACGATTGACTTTCACAATCATTCTCAACTCTTGGATGAATTTGAGAAGTCTCTTAGTCGAGAACGTGAACTCTACAAAATCATTGAATCCTTCTCTAACAATATCAAAAGACTCACTCAAGAAAATATGCTACAACAAGAAAAAATTAGTGTTCTTGAGAATATTGTTAAAGAGGGAACAATTAGAGAAAAACGTTTGATTGAGACACACTTATATAATTTGAACAACCTTCGTGTTGAAACAGAGAATATTGCTGCATCTCTTCACCTAGCCCAAAAATAGTCTAACTCGTTGACTAAGGAAAACACTGTAATGAGAAATTCTTCTGTGTCACGTGCTGAGTCTCAATATGAGTTACCTGACATGAAGAAAAACTCACCAAAGGAAGTCCCTGCAAAATATAAACGACAAACTTCCAAACGGTACATAGGTTCGAAACAGATATCTTTCAACAATTCTCTTCCACGAATTTGTTCCTTCTGTGGGAAAAAATCATAGTGCTAAACATTGTTTTGCTAGGAAGAAACAGATCTCCGATCTTCAAAATCTTCTTCAATTTACCGTCAACCGTGTCAATCATATGACGGCATCAACAATGGATTCCACTCCCACAGAAAACCAGAATTCTCGTAAAAAGATTTTTAATGATCACTCATTTCAAAATATTTACAGGGATCGTGTTTATACTCATGGTGCAAACTACACCACAAAAACACAACCTCCCAGTGTCTATGAGAATAAAACTGGTAGATCTAAGTCTAGAAGGAGGAGACTATCTCAGTTAATCCTCTAGAACCAATCTCTAGAGGTCCTAGACTTAGTCATCAAAAGGTTCCATTAAAATGGATTCTCTCAAAGGACTGTAAGAAACTTCTATGGAGTTAAAAATAGTCAAAAAGAGAAAAGGAATACAAAAATCAGACTAACTGATGATATCTCTAAATCTCTAAACACTTATGGTGAGATTGTTCTCATCCTGCTACCTAACTGTAGGTATTCACATCCTTGTATCTAACTTGAGAGTTACAAGGATGTTTGTTTATGAGATGCTCAAGTCTTAGAACAATTATCATCTGTTTTGATGGTTTGATGGCTGCTTTACAGGTTGAGATTATTCCGCTACTCTCTCTGTATCTAATGTATCTCTCTTGCTCTATCTAACTTGTTCGGATATTGAGCCTTGTTTGAAAAGAGACATTTTGAGAAACAATATGTATTTCCTCTTGGGTTCTTCTTGTTTCTGATATCTTCTCCGGGTCCACGAACGTCCAAGTCTTCTTTAAAGAAATCTAGGGTTCCTATCAAGGGTGCCTCCCCTGGTTGACAACATATATATGTCTTGTATGTGTTTATCCTGTTCTCAGAAAAAGATGTCTATGGGAACCTCTGTTGAACCTCAAAAACAAGTAAACATTGAGATGGAAGAAGACTTCAAAGGATGTGATTCAGCTCAAGATCTGATTATGAAAAGGATGCTTGAAAGAAAAGAGTATAACTCTTGGATAGGAGAATCTGTCAAGGATTTAATCTTCGTTCAGACTGAGGTTAAGAACGACTTGCTAACCTTCAATTGCAGATAAACCAACTCATTGATGGACAAGCGAAAATCCTTGATAATCAAAACATACGATCAGGAACTTAAAAGGTTATCCTTGATTGCGTCAAAGCCGAGGCATCTTGCTTTGCATCGTTGACCGAAAAACTAATGTTCAAACTCATGAACATGGTGTCTCTACGTCAAGAAAATCAAGGATATCGGTGACTCCTATTTTGATGGACCTTTTCAAGGTATGAAATAATCAAAGAAAACTGATTTGTCTAGGAAACTTCTTAAAAGAATTTTATTCTTGGTTTGTTTAAGATGGATAACTAGGGTTTGGAATATCCATTATTGTGAGTACACATAGCTATGTCCAATGTTTTCATCTTCATGTTTCTAGATTTATTTGTTTAAATTCTAAAGTTTGGTTTGGAAGATGATTTTTGCACTTGTTGATGGTGGTTTTTAAACAAAGGGTAAAATTGTAAAACCCCAAATAACCTAATGTCACCGGTGACACATTTATTAGATCATTTAATGCATGTAATCGAGAATTAATAGGGGTATTTTTTTCAAATTAGGGTTACAACGAACAAAACCCTAATTCCCCTCCGTGCCAATGGCAAATCATGCCACCCACACCTAGCCCAAGCTAGCCGCACCTCTGTGCCAATGGCAAATCGTGCCATCCACACCAAACGCGCCAAAGCATGCCAACCATGCTAGCCTCACCTCCGTGCCAATGGAAAATCATGCCAGCCACACCTAGCCCAAGCTAGCCGCACTCTGTGCAATGGCAAATCATGCCTGCCACACCAAACGCGCCAAAGCATGCCAACCATGCTAGCCGCACCTCGCGCTAATGGCAAATCATGCCCCATACACCTAGCCCAAGCTAGCCGCACCTCGGTACCAATGGCAAATCGTGCCAGCCACACCAAAGCGTGCGCCAAAGAATGCCAACCATGCTAGCCGCACCTCCGTGCCAATGGCAAATCATGCCAGCCACACCTAGCCCAAGCTAGCCGCGCCATGCCAAACGTCTGCCTTGGCCCTAGTTATGCTAGTCACACCAAACGCCGCCAAAGCATGCCAACCATGCTAGCCGCACCTCCGTGCTGTGGAAAATCATGCCACCACACCTAGCCCAAAACTAGCCGCGCCATGTCAAACACACTCGCCTTGGCCCTAGCTACGCTGGTCACGCCACGCTGCCAAACACCCTTACCTTGGCCCTAGCCGCGCCATGCCAAAGTAGCGCCCGCACCTAGGCTTGCAAACCGTGCAACCTAGACCAAATTGGCCACGCATGCCATTGGCACATGCCAACACGCTCGCTGGTAGCTTTTCTCACCAAGGCGTGGCCCTAATGGCCGAGCATGCCATTGGCACATGCCAACACACTCTTTTGTTACCTGGCCCTAATGGCCGAGCATGCCATTGCACATGCTAACACGCGTGGTAGCTTTTCTCACCAAGGCGTGGCCCTAATGGCCGAGCATGCCATTGGCACATGCCAACACGCTCTAACCAAGGCGTGGCCCTAATGGCCGAGCATGCCATTGGCACAAGCCAACACGCTCGTTGGTAGCTTTTCACTGTAGTGGCCCTAATGGCCGAGCATGCCATTGGCACATGCCAACACGCTACGCTGGTAGCTTTTCACCAAGGCGTGGCCTTAATGGCCGAGCATGCCATTGGCACATGCCAACACGCTCGGCTGGTAGCTTTCTCACCAAGGCGTGGCCCTAATGGCAGCATGCCATTGGCATATGCCAACACGCTCACGATAGCTTTTCTCACCCGGGCGTGGCTTTAATGGCCGAGCATGCCATTGGCACATGCCAACACGCCGCTGGTAGCTTTTCTTACTGTAGTGGCCCTAATGGCCGAGCATGCCATTGGCACATGCCAACACGCTCACGGGTAGCTTTTCTTACTGTGCCATGATCCAAATTGGCCACGCATGCCATTGGCACATGCCAAACACGCACAATGGTATATCAACTTGCAAGCCGTGCAACCTAGGCCAACTTGGTCGTTCCGCCACATGGCAAAACCCACGCCATTAGCCCTAACCGGCAAACCGTGCAACCTACCGCCAAGGCATTCCACACATGCCATTGGCACATGCCACACACGCCACTAGCAGCCATTGGCACATGCCACACACGCCACTAGCAGCTCTGGCATTGCCACTTGCGCTCGAGGTGCAACCCGCAACAAAGGCATTCCGCATGCCACACGCGCCCAGCGCCACTTGCACTCAAGGTGCAACCAACACTCGAGACATCAACACAAACCGGGGATGCTTTCGAGTGGTCTTGGTTTGGCAGTCACAGCTTAAGTACACTACGCTCACATTAAGAAAGCGTGAATAGGAATAAAGCGGTCAAATAAATGAGGAAATAATGGTGAAAACGTTTTCACCATAAACACCATGCGGTTACCACCTCCTCCCATTATTTCACCCTTTACTCTCTTCCTTCATGAGGCCAGGGTACGTTTCAATCTCGACTTGTATAAATAGGTCTTACCTATTTCCACCAGACACAAGTCTCGGTCATGATAAAAATACAACACTCTCAGAAAAGGCAACTTTGCAAGCTCTCCAAAAAGCTTTCATCTCTTGCAAGCTTCCTAAGCTTTCACTTTCGATACAAGTCGAGACACTACTCTCCTAGAATTATTCTCGGTCTCAACACCTTCTTTGCTTCCTCCCCAAATCAACCCTTCTCCTCCACTTCGTGACCGAAGCAAGTATGGAACGACCATTTCTTGGTTTAGGCCGGACTTGTGCAGATTGATCTCTCGAATCTAGAAAGTGCTCACGTGCAAAGACATTTGTTTAGGGTTTAAACCAGTTTCTCACTCACCTACAATTTACCAAAATCGGCGGAAACGATTTTTACCCATAAACAATTGGCGACCACAACGGAGGATTGATCTATCGGTTACAATACCAACTCCGACTCCTGATTTAATTTCCCGAACGTCAAATCCCAACATGGTGGAACTCAGGTCCGGAGCGGTTGCCGAGAACACCAGCACAGAACGCATCCCTGATGTTAGCGTCTCTCCCAATAACGTTGTTGCATCACCTGCTGACTACAGTAACATCGAATGCACTCCCTCAAGCGTAACACCGCCAATCACCAGGGCTAGAGCCGCTGCCTCCTCTAGTGTCTCTGCACAACCCTATAATCATGGCAACGAAAATATCTCTTCTGGTGTCACGCCACGCCCATCAGGCGGAGCGCGCCGCTACGACCCGAAATGCTTGCCTAGCATGGCGCCTCCGACCACAACTAAGGTTCCAACTACCCCGCCGATGGGACGAGAGACCGGAGGGACCATAGGAAGTCGTCCTTATGTCACCATCGCCGATTTGATGGAACGACAAGAGATGCCTCGCAAAGCCCGGACGGATATGGTTTCAACGCGAAAGGAGGTACTCATCTTTCTCAAGACCCCCGACAGAGCGACTACCACGTGAGTCGCGTCCTCCTGAGCCGCTTAGGAACGTCTCCAACAACCCCGACGCGCACCTCTCGGCGGAGCACGCCCACACGGATGAGGAAACTCGCGCTAGAATCCCGTTGGAAAGAAATCAGCCGCCTGATCTTCGTCACGCGAAGATCCGGAACAACTTCTCCGCAACCAATCAAGAATGATGAATTGGACGTGCATCATCACCAACCCCCTTACCCACCCGAATGCAGAGAATCCCTCTCCCAAGGGGGTACTCTTCTCCTCAATGTACCCTGTACGATGGTACCGGGAGTGCACCTGATCATGTCTCTGTTTCCTGAATCCCTAGGTGAAGATGAATATAATCACATTCTTCGTTTAAGGGAATTCTCAAAATCACTTACTGGAAGGGCGTATACATGGTACAACAAAGATCCCACCGAACAACATTCCCAACCGGAGTAGCATGGTCACTGCGTTTTACAAGAAATACTTCTTCGTGTCTGAACAAGTTACTTTCTGGACCTCGGAAGAATGTACCAAAGGATAATGAACATCCGAATGATTTCGTAAAAAGGTTCGGTTCAAGCACTCGACCCACACGACCCAAACGTGACCGAGCAACAACCGTGAACGCGTGCATCAATGGTATGGTTCCTATTTACCGCGCCCTTGGAAAACTTACGCTTCCAAATGTTCTCCGAACTCCATGAAGCCGCCAGACGATCCGCAACAACAGCACCAGTATTACTAGAAAGAGCTAGGCCAATTCGAACCGAAGACACGCGTGAAACTCGCGGGAGTAGACGCCTCATCAAAGAAGCAATTTAATGTCGGATCATCCTCCGTGAACATAGTAAACGAAAGGGGAAAAAGGAAAGCCCCAACTACGAGCCACCGGCCAAAACGTGAAGCGCCGGCGCAACGGGAACCCCCGCCACGAAAGACCGTCACTAAAACTCCCATGCAGCATCATGAGACCGAAGGAGATACCCTTGATTTCCCGTTTCCCATCGAGGAGGTGATTGACCTCCTAGAAGCCTGGGTTCAAGATGATGTTATCGTGACCGCCACCTCCTGGACGTCCACCAACTGAGGCCGAGATGGCGAACCCCAAGACGCCATTACCACATGTGTCGTTCACCACCCGACCAGCGATTGCAAATGACTAAAGCATATTTTCAAAGAAAGGATAGAAGCGGAGGACTCCAAATCAGAGACGAAAGAGTGCATCGAGACCCACTCAGGATAAGAAATCATGTCCTCTGGGACTCCGTGCACGAGACTATTACAATCCATGATGCAACATGTATGCGAAATTCTCTATCTTTCCAAGATGCAGCGCCAAGATATTTTCGCAGCTCTCAATCGTGTTGTATCCTATGAACGACTTTCTCTCTCCCGGAAACCACGCCAGGGGCCCAAGCTTCCCAAACAGGCAAAACCAAAAAGGAGAACTGGGGACTGCTGACCACGTCCCGTTTAAGAGGTAACGAATTTGACGACACGCTCATCGACACGGCCTCGACCACAACATCATTACTTTCAAGACACTAAAGGCAAAGCAGGATTTACAAAACAAGACGCTACCTATTCCCCGTCCGTGATTAAGAACTTGAGAGGAGAAACTTTGAACGCACATGGCTACATCAACCTAGAGATCAAGATGGGAGACGTTATAACGCATAGCAAATTCCACATTGTCAAAGAACTAGATCATGACATGATATTGGGACGCTTATGGGTGCTCGATAACAAAGCGAAATTGGATGTGCACCCTCTCGACCTCGTCCACGCCCGAAGGAATTTCCAACAAATCATCTCCTTTGGTTATCGCATCAACGAACTATTGAAGGAATCAGGACATCCCAGGAGAGGACCCGTTGGCGCTAGCTCATGGTTTTTGAAATGAAAGTAAGTCTGACCGAGCAACCTTTTCTGCAACCAGTCTTTCCTTCCTCCATTCCGTCTTGGGGACTCGGCGCGATCACTGGCATGAACGCTGTCAAGAAATGTGAATGGGGAGTGACCATTTGAACACTTTGCAAGAAGATTGAAACTTCTATTGAAACCAACGCCAAGACTCAAATGGTTGCAACGACGTCTGAACCCGTTTTCAATCGAAGATGTAGTTGTAAAGGAAAGCTCGTTTCAAGTTGGGCAAGATGACAGTAAAAATGGCTATTCAAACTGATTCGCCCGATCAAAGAGAAGACGAGCCGTATCTGGTTGTGGATACCCTTTTGGGAGGATATTGCAAGCTCATCAATGCAGACACACCTGAAGGCGTGATAATTCACTCGCGATGGCTCAAGGTCTCCAATCCCTAAAACGCCGTACCTCCCAATCACTCCCCCTTTAGTATTTCCTTTAACAATTCCTCTTAGTAGTTGTACTCCCCCAAGATGAATATACCCTTTGTATTTTTTTTCTCGGATTCCCTTTTCCGTCAAAAAAAAAAAAAAACATAAATACATCTCTTTCCAAGCAAATTCTCCAGATATCAGAGAAATACATCAGATAACCCCAGAAAACCATTGCAGAGCCATCATGCCACAACCTCTTTCAAAAAAAATATATATGAAGCAAAATCTTGACCGATGAAGAAGAAGGTAAAGATGAGTTTACTGAAAAAAAAAAAAAAAAAAAGGGGGCATCGGGGAACTAAAGCAATGAAGAAATAACAAAAGGGAAAGAACTAGCCCTCGAAGGATGGAGCATGATAGACGCATTTATGTGTCTATTTTAGTCTCAATTCTCTGTAATGTTAGTACTCGATTTTGCGCTTATTTTGGTATTTTATGTCTTTGTAGGTGTTTTTGGAGAAATAAGCTTTTGCGGGAATGGCTCGAAAAGTGGTTTTTGCGCTCGTGGGAGAAAATTACTATTCGGACTCTCATTTTGGATAAGGGGTGACCAAATTACTAAGGGGCACCCTCAGGACACCCCTAAGGCACCTGCTATCGGCACCCCATCAGAGGATAAGGGGAGGTCATCTTCCACATTTCAAATGGAAATTTTGGCGGGAAATTTGTTAAGCAGCGAGAACAGTTTAGGGTTTGATTTTTAAGCGATCGTGAAGGAGATTCAATCGCTGTATAAAGTTAGACTGGACTTGATTTAGCTAAACAGGCTTAGTATGATTGATTGGATAGGCTAGAATTGGGCTGGATCATCGAAACGAAGTTAAACAGGGGAGAAGAAGTGTTCGAGTAAAACAGAGATTTCTGGGCAGAGTTTGGTTGAATTTTAACCGGAGTTCTTCTTGGATATGGATTCGTTTGGGCCTAATACACAATACAGGGCTGCTAGTGTGTTTGGTATCGTAAAAAAAGGGTAGATATCTTTACATCCTGCTAAAACAGGGAAAGACCGAAAAGAGAGTTTCACGGGAACTAATATTGGCAGTTGCGTGCGGGAAGAATTGGAGAAGATATTTCTGCCGATTTGGTTTCAGTTTTGCGATAGAAGTTGGAGTAAAAAAAAGGGAGACGCGTGAGATTAAAAAGGAAAAATATCCCGTGACTTGCAAAGAAAATAAAGAGAAGAGAAGTGAAGATTTTCTGGAAGATTCTTGCACCTGTTGGCTATATATATGCTGTTAAGAGTTCCAAAAAGGTTGTCGAGAACTGGGGGTACGCTACAGAGGAACGGGAGAGCCAACAGAAGTCTCAGCAGCAGCAGCAGGTGAAGAAGAAGGAGAAGGGTTGCAGACGACACTAAAGAAGTGTCGTTCTCAAGAACCCTAGGCTGAAGAACATTGGACTAACACAGGGCAGTCTTAAATTTTACAGCAGTTCCCAGACATCGTTTCTGTAACAGCGTTGTAATAGCTGTTTGTAACGCCAGTGAAGCGTTGCAAACTGTCTTCTTTATTAGTTTTCTCTTGTTTTTCACCTATTTGAGCTATGAACAATTATTTTGAGCACGTGAATAATATGAGGAGCTAAACCCCAACACTGGACGATGGAGAAGCCATTTTTTCATGCATGTGGTAATTCTATTAAATCTTTTATGACTTATTGCGTTGATTTTTAATCGTATCTTATGATTTTTATTGAATGATTGTGATTTCAATTGATGGGTCATGCTTTCTTAAGTGTTTTGATGTCTCATGCTTTAGATATACAGTCATTACTTTCAAAATCTACTTTCCGCAATGAATTAAGAGTCAATAAATTTGAGATATGAATGTCTAGAATTATTAGTTGAATCACATGAATGTAAGAATTGGTGGAATCCTGAGTCTCAGTAATCTCTCGATATCGTGACAAACTTGTGAATATATTTTATTTGTTTTTAGTAGTTTCTTAAATCGAGTCTTTACAAGTCTGAGAGGAACGACATCTTACTACCACTTTACTACATCTTGTTAAAATCACATCAATTTTTTGGCGCGCGATGCTGGACTTGTATTTAGATTTGTTTTAGGTTTATTTTTATTATTTTTGTTCTCTTTTTACGCCTTGTATTTTTCAATTCTTTTTTGATTTGGAGCGAAGCTACAAGGAAAGAAAAAGTGCTATAAAAAAGGAAAGCATCGTCAAAGAAGAAAAGAAAAAGGAGTCAAGGAGTGAAGAAGAAGATTTTGTATATAATTATTTTGTTTTATTTTTAGAAATGTAAATAGGGTTGTATTATTGTAAATTTTCTTTTCGTTTTGGACATTTTTATTTTTGGACTTTATTTTGGACTTGGACATTATTTTTAAAACCTAAGGAAGGTTAAGATTAAATATAAACTGTTTGCGAGGAAGGACGACGATTCACGATCTTGTCTCGGCCTCTCGGGTTCGTCTGACCGACATCGAGTCGGTGGCTCCGAGTCGACTTCAATCGGTTCATCGCCCGTGCGGTACGGGAGGTAAGACTCTCTATCCACCCACGAATCCCCCGTCAGGTGGGTTTAATTGTGTGACAACTCACACCACGAATAGAATGTCGAACTGGTATAATAATAGCCAATACAACGAATATCCGATTGAGTTTCAAACTGGACGTTACTTACTTTGACCATAGTGTTAATAGTGGTTGGGAACATCAGCCTTTTCAAGGTTATGGCTCATACCATGATGAGCCCAATTACTATCCACACACGCACGGGTCCATACGAGCAAAATTCCTATAATTCCTCTCTACTAGAGTCCGCATGTAAGTTAGGCTGAGTCGACACAAAAGTTACTTGAGTCAAAGCGTAGTTCAGATGAGATGAATAACTTAATTTTGGACGAAAGCAATGCAACGTGTGAACCTTCTTTCCTAGATCAAATCAGGAAGTCATGTGAGTCGACTCAGAAAATGTTGTTAGAGGCCCAGGAAAGAACTGCTCAAGATAGTCTTAATTTCCAATATAGTGTTTCCAATAGTACCTTTGAAAATGAGGATAGTTATTTGCATAATCAAGATGACGAGGTTAGAATTGGTAACACTACTTTAGATGAGGTTCGACCATTTTCATGTTATTACAATGATGATTATGATGAGGATAGTGTTGATGAAGAATTTGAAATGAGTAGGCATAGTGATCGGGGAATTCGTTACTCAATTGAGCTTAACAACGATAATATTATTTCTAGTTTGAATCCAAATAATTTTAATAATTATTCACCTATTCAAAAGGACGAGGGATTTGACTAGAGATACCACCGTTTTAGACGATGTAGTTTTTCCTTATGATTACGAAGCCGATTATGGTTTAGAGGAACGGGTATATTTTGAGTCTAGCAATGTAGAAACAATAGACTTAGAAAAAGAAAATGAACTCATAGAGATGAGTGAGGATGAACCTGACTTAGAAGAATCAATTGACCATTTTCGGGGAATCGGATGACCTTGAAATTAGGGAAGTTGTGACTAGTCTTTCTAGAGACACTGAAAACTCTAAGTTTGGGGGTGATTATCATTCTCCATGTGCCTTAACTCTTAGAAAGGTCCCTCACTTGGGACTTGACATATGTGCCTCTATCATTTTAAAAGATTATCTTCATACACGTTTTCCTGAACCTAGTGATGTCCATAGGGAAGTTCATTGTTAGAAACCCATCCTCTCGGTTGATGTGGTTAACCCAGGCTATGATACCCAGTTGACTTTGTTTTCCCACCAAATATTTTTCAACCAGTGAATGTATAAGTTTTAGATGTGTCAATTATTTAGTTTTGAGACTAAACCTAAGTACTTTAGAAAATTAGAAATGACACGTTTTCTTATGATTGACCGCCAGTTTCATCGTGGTCAATTGTGTGAGTCAAAAATGATTGACTTTAAGGATCCGCAATTATTCAGGTTATTATTATGTGCTTCTAAGTTCTTATTTGAGTTTTTACAGACTTTAAAACCTGAACCGGATCTTAGCTTTGAGGAATTCCAGCCCATGAAAATATTTTATTTGGACCCAGTTATAGAACCCAACTGAACCACAACTAGATGTAGTTGTCTTAAACAGGAAACTAGACAAGGGTGTGCTTCATTTATTAATTTTCTTGGCATGTTGCAGAATCCTTTTACTTGTGATAGCTCTATTTGGTTTCGATGACCCACAGAAATTCCGGCTATTACTTTATGATTCTATGAGGTGATTAATCCTTTCTTAGTCTGGCTGAAGACGTTAAACTTAGCACTTCTTGGGAGGTAACCCAACATTCATGCGATACGGTGATATCTTTCCTTATCTCTTTTGCTTCAAATGGTAACAGTTTCTCATTGTTCATGCTTTTAATTTTATCTTTAGAACATTGAGGACAATGTTAGATTTAAGTTTGGGGGTATGGGAGAAACATTTTAGTTGCATTGTTAAACTCCGAGCTTAGAAATTTATGCTTATTAAGGATGGCACTAACCAATCTAAGTGGATGGAAGCATTTTGGTTGTAGGAGTTGAGGAACCAATCGATTAGATGGAAACATCTAAAGAGTCTATTCATAAAAGCACAGAGCTCAGGTGTTAGAAATAACATGATAGTTTCACCAATCTCGTTGAGTCCTTTTCACTTTTTTTTTTGTTTTTTTGAACTATGTTTCTCTAAGTGATTAGGTGGGGCTCACGATTCAAGTTGTTACCACTGCTAGGGTGAAATAGAGTGATTGAGTTACTAAAAAAAAAAAAAAAAAGACTAGACCAATTAGACCAAACGGAATAAAATTAACACTTGGGAATAGCAATATGTGTGTGTTTTCCCTGTCTCCGTCGCCTAAACAAGCGTGGAATGCAGGATCCACGGGAACTATCATGTAATCACGACAAGAAGCATGCGCTTGGATCCAAAAGATCTAATCATGCAGTTAAAAAAAAAAAAAAAAAAAAAAAAAAAAAAAAAATATATATTAATGTTCAGTGAATAAATTGACCGTTGGTTCCCTTGTATATGCCAGACGTGTTGATCTAGAATTAGGATTGTCGACCACTGGTTCCCTTGTATATGCCGATTGTGTTGATATTAGTCTTACCGAAGATCTCTCGAGTCCATTAGGATAGGTTCATTTTGGCTGGTGGGCCTTCTACAGAATGAGAAACATTGATCACTTAGTAAACATCAAAACCATCTATGTTTTCTCTATATCCATCTTCTTGATCTAGCCATGTGATTAGTTTTGACTCAGGTATTGATGTCCATAGTGTAACTATCTCGAGTAGAGCTCATGACTTATATATGAATTTTAGTATGCTTGAGTGCAAACTCTGCACAAAGAATTGAATTTCGCATCGGGGTACTTCCTCCTGTAATCAATAAGTATGCCAACCAAGGAGATTCTTTAGTGCCTTCCAAGGTTCTCGTAGATAGTTAGGGTCTGGAGTAAAGGTTTTGTGGTACCTCTCGGTAAACCCTCCCGAGACTATAACTCGGCCACTAGGGCCACCTAGGGGTTTAAAGGCTTATTGCATACGCTAAATGCAATCGACGATGCCTGCGACAGTGAGTTAGGATTTTATTTTTGTAGATTTGATTTTCTCGAGGACGAGCAAATAATAAGTTTGGGGGTATTTGATAGACGCATTTATGTGTCTATTTTAGTCTCAATTCTCTGTAATGTTAGTACTCGATTTTGCGCTTATTTTGGTATTTTATGTCTTTGTAGGTGTTTTTGGAGAAATAAGCTTTTGCGGCGAAATTGGCTCGAAAAGTGGTTTTTGCGCTCGTGGGAGAAAATTACTATTCGGACTCTCATTTTGGATAAGGGGTGACCAAATTACTAAGGGGCACCCTCAGGACACCCCTAAGGCACCTGCTATCGGCACCCCATCAGAGGATAAGGGGAGGTCATCTTCCACATTTCAAATGGAAATTTTGGCGGAAATTTGTTAAGCAACGAAACAGTTTAGGGTTTGATTTTTAAGCGATCGTGAAGGAGATTCAATCGGCCTTTATAAAGTTAGACCGGACTTGATTTAGCTAAACGGGCTTAGTATGATTGATTGGATTGGCTAGAATTGGGCTGGATCATCGAAACGGTTAAACAGGAGAAGAAGTGTTCGAGTAAAAACAGATTTCTCGGCGTAGTTTGGTTGAATTTTAACCTAGTTCTTCTTGGATATGGATTCGTTTGGGCCTAATACACAATACAAACTCTGCTAGTGTGTTTGGTATCGTAAAAAGGGTAGATATCTTTACATCCTCGCTAAAAACAGGAAAGACCGAAAAGAGAGTTTCACTGAACTAATATTGGCGATTGCGTGCGGGAAGAATTGGAGAAGATATTTCTGTAGATTTGGTTTTGTTTCTGCGATAGAAGTTGGAGTAAAAAAAGGGAGACGCGTGAGATTAAAAAGGAAAAATATCCCCGTGACTTGCAAAGAAAATAAAGAGAAGAGAAGTGAAGATTTTCTGGAAGATTCTTGCACCTGTTGGCTATATATATGTCATTAAGAGTTCCAAAAAGGTTGTCGAGAACCGGGGTGCGCTACAGGAACCAGGAGAGCCAACGAAGTCTCAGCAAACAAAGCAGGTGAAGAAGAAGGAGAAGGGTTGCAGACGACACTAAAGAAGTGTCGTTCTCAAGAACCCTAGGGTGAAGAACATTGGACTAACACAGGGCGGTCTTAAATTTTACAGCAGCTCCCGTGACATCGTTTAAATAACAGCACATAATAGTTTGTAACGCCAATGAAGGCGTTGCAAAACTGTCTTCTTTATTAGTTTTCTGTTTTTCACCTATTTGAGCTATGAACAATTATTTTGAGCACGTGAATAATATGAGGAGCTAAACCCCAACACCGGGACGATGGAGGAAGCCATTTTTCATGCATGTGGTAATTCTATTAAATCTTTTATGACTTATTGCGTTGATTTTTAATCGTATCTTATGATTTTTATTGAATGATTGTGATTTCAATTGATGGGTCATGCTTTCTTAAGTGTTTTGATGTCTCATGCTTTAGATATACAAAATCATTACTTCCAAAATCTACTTTCCGCAATGAATTAGAGTCAATAAATTTGAGATATGAATGTCTAGAATTATTAGTTGAATCACATGAATGTAAGAATTGGTGGAATCCTGAGTCTCAGTAATCTCTCGATATCGTGACAAACTTGTGAATATATTTTATTTGTTTTTAGTAGTTTCTTAAATCGAGTCTTTACAAGTCTGAGAGGAACGACATCTTACTACCACTTTACTACATCTTGTTAAAATCACATCAGAGCACAATTCCCCTCGGGTAAGACTATCTTCAAGCACTTCCCCCAGCAATCCCTCGGGCAACAAAGGTTCCATTCAACGGTGTTAGCAGCAACAACCTCAACATCACATCCCGAAGCAACCACATCGGCAACAGTGTCCTCCCGTCCAGCATACGCCACCATGACCCCCTCAGTGATCACCAACGACACCTTTGGCATCAACTTCAAAGGGTATTTCGTTCACTGAAACCTCTCAACATGCCAAGACTCTTCCTCGTTCTCTCTCCTCTCCTCCATGCTCACTGAACCCAAGAAAGTCTGAACATGCATCTGTTCTTCATGGGGATAAATGGAAGGGAGGTCCTTAATGATTTCACTAGCTTCATGGAACAGAGATTCAATCCCAACCAATGCCTCCTCAAGAGAAGAAGAGCGATCTCCGCCAAGTCTGAAATCCTTCTCCGAAGAGTTAAAGGCGCGACCATCTCTGGAGGGTCCCATCATACACTGCAAAAGATGGGGAAAATGATCAAGTTCCATCATATCTATACACATATAAAAAGAGGATAACACGAATGAGAAGAAGAAGAAAACATACCGGGTATGATCTTCTTAGCCCGAATAACCCTAGTCGGGGTGCTTTTGCAAGAAGTCGGACCTCGCGCCTTCACTTGGAGAATCAAATTCGTTTAGAGGATGATGATTCGTCTCTAGGCAAAGAAAGAAACTCAACAAGAAGAACCTTTTCTCAAACAAGGGAGGGAGTACAATTACGTTGGGTATGAATACGGAACCTAAAAGGAAAGGAAAGCAATGAGGGGCATAACGCTTCCGGATTTTGGCATGGATGATGCCCGATTGAAGCCACGCGTGAAGGAAGGCAAAATAAGGAAACTTTGCTATCCGTAGAAACACCTACTCCCTCCTTGTTTACACCGATCCCATCAAGCTCAAGCGTCACCTAACTAAATCTTCCAACAACCGCCAAGTCACGCCAGCCTAGCACGCCAAGCTTTCCCACCTTGCGCTTGGTCCCGTCGGATAGCACGATCACCTTTCCCACTTGCGCCGGTCCCGCTCACCAGTACGCCGCTTCCCAACTCGCGTCAACTTCAATGCCGCCCAACTTCTGTCTCTCACGACGCCGACTTCCCAATTGTGCCGGCCTCCCGATTTGTGCAAAATCGCTTCCGAGGCAAGGATTCCAAATCCTATTTATAAAAAGGTCGACAAGCCTCCTCAATTCTCTTTTACGATTTGTCACGATAATTTGTCACCATCTTATGCTTACCTGCAACAAAGCTCCTTGCTCCGAGCTAAGCGAGGGACTTAATGTTGATGGTGGTTTTAAACAAAGGGTAAAATCGTAAACCCCCAAATAACCTAATGTCACCTAGGTGACACATTTATTAGAATATTTAATGCATGTAGTCGAGAATTAATAGGGTATTTTTCAAATTAGGTTACAACGAACAAAACCCTAATTCCTCCTCGTGCAATGGCAAATCATGCCAACCACACCTAGCCCAAGCTAGCCAGCATCCTCAGTAAATGGCAAATCGTGCTAGCACACCAAACGCGCAAAGCATGCCAACCATGCTAGCCACACCTCCATGCCAATGGAAAATCATGCCGGCCACACCTAGCCCAAGCTAGCGCACCTGCATGCCAATGGCAAATCATGCCACCCACACCAAACGCCCAAATCATGCCAACCATGCTAGCCGCACCTCCGTACAATGGAAAATCATGCCAGCCACACCTAGCCCAAGCTAGCCGCACTCTCTCGTGCCAATGGCAAATCGTGCCATCCACACCAAAACGCGCTAAACATGCCAACCATGCTAGCCGCACCTCCGTGCCAATGCCAAATCATGCCAACCACACCCTAGCCAAGCTAGCCAGCGCCATGCCAAACACACTCGCCTCTTGGCCCTAGCTATGTTAGTCACACCAAACGCGCCAAAGCATGCCAACCATGCTAGCCGCATCCTTCGTGCCAATAACAAATCATGCCGCCCACACTGCCCAAACTAGCCACAACATGTCAAACACACTTTGCCTTGGCCCTAGCTACGCCCGGTCACGCCACGCCTGCCAAACACCCTTACCTTGGCCCTAGCCGCACCATGCCAAAGTAGCGCCCGCACCTAGGCTTGCAAACCAGAACCTAGACCAAATTGGCCACGCATGCCATTGGCACATGCCAACACGCTGTCGGTAGCTTTTCACCAAGGCGTGGCCCTAATGGCCGAGCATGCCATTGGCACATGCCAACACGCTACCGGTAGCTTTTTCTCACCAAGCGTGGCCATAATAGCCGAGCATGCCATTAGCACATGCCAACACGCTACAGTAGCTTTTCTTACTGTGTCGTGGGCCCTAATGGCCGAGCATGCCATTGGCACATGCCAACACGCTCGCTTGTTGCTTTTCTCACCAAGGCGTGGCCCTAATGGCCGAGCATGCCATTGGCACATGCCAACACGCTCGCTGGTAGCTTTTCTCACCAAGGCGTGGCCCTAATGGCCGAGCATGCCATTGGCACATGCCAACACGCTCACGGTAGCTTTTCTTACCCGGTAGTGGCCCTAATGGCCGAGCATGCCATTGGCACATGCCAACACGCTACCGGTAGCTTTCTCACCAAGGCGTGCCCTAATGGCCGAGCATGCCATTGGCACATGCCAACACACTCGCCGGTAGCTTTTCTCACCGGGCGTGGCCCTAATGGCCGAGCATGCCAACACGCTCGCCGGTAGCTTTTCTTACAGCCGTGGCCCTAATGGCCGAGCATGCCATTGGTACATGCCAACACGCCGCGGTAGCTTTTCTTACCAGGCCATGATCTGAATTGGCCACGCATGCCATTGGCACATGCCAAACACGCACGCTGGTAGCTCAACTTGCACGCCGTGCAACCTAGGCCAACTTGGCCGTATGCGCCATTGGCACATGCCAAAACCCACGATGGTAGCCTAACTTGCAAACCGTGGCAACCTACCGCCAAGGCATTCCGCACATGCCATTGGCACATGCCACACACGCCGCTAGCAGCTCTATGCATTGCCACTTACACTCAACGTACAACCTACCACCAAGGCATTCCACACATGCCATTGGCACATCCTACACACGCCACTAGCAGCCTGGCATTGCCACTTGCGCCGAGGTGCAACCCGCAACAAAGGCATTCCCCACATGCCACACGCGCCCTAGCAGCCGCGACTTTACACTCAAGGTGCAACCAACACTCGAGACATCAACACAAACTGGGATGCTTTCCAGGTCTTGGTTTGGCGTCACGGCTTGCGGCGTACACTACGCTCACATTAAGAAAGCGTGAATAGAAATAAAGCGGTCAAATAAATGAGGAAATAATGGTGAAAACGTTTTCACCCATAAACACCTTGGTTACCACCTCCTCCCATTATTTCACCCTTTACTCTTTTCCTTCATGAGGCCAGTAGTAATGTTTCAATCTCGACTTGTATAAATAGGTCTTACCTATTTCCACTAGACACAAGTCTCAGGTCAGAGAAAATACAACACTCTCGTAAAAGGCAACTTTGCAATCTCTCCAAAAAGCTTTCATCTCTTGCAAGCTTCCTATGCTTTCACTTTCGATACAAGTCGAGACATTACTCTCCCCAATTATTCGTCTCAACACCTTTCTTTGCTTCCTCCACAAATCAACCTTCTCTTCCACTTCGTGACCGAAGCAAGTCCTGAACGGCCATTTCTTGGTTTAGGCCGACTTGTACATATTGATCTCTCGAATCTGAAAAGTGCTCATGTGCAGCACATTTGTTTAGGGTTTAAACCAGTTTCTCACTCACCTACCGAATTTACCAAAATCGGCGGAAACGATTTTTACCCATAAACAACACTATTAATCTTTATGGTTTATATATTGCAATATGTTATGGGATATGTGTGTTTGCGTCCGTGAACTATTATTGTCCCATACGATGTCAAAAGTTATCTCGTTTATATGTCGATATGCATGTATTGATACAAGATCAATGAACTTTTGACAAACAAAATTTAAGCCTATTATGTCATTTATTGATGGAAGATAGGTTAAAATCTTTTGTTTACAAGGATTATGTCTATTATATGTCATTGTGCAAATGGTGATGGAAAATAAAATGAATCCTTGTTTATTCCGAAGTATTGATTTTCCATGATCCATATTTTATGTATATACTGTGCGGCTCCATAAGTCTTCTTGTGTGAGCATTTCCAACTAGACTGATCATAGATTCGTTTGTGGTTATTTTGGTTGCGTATTCCGATTAAATTAATCATGGGTTCTCTTGTGGTTAGTTTAATTGAGATTTTTGGATACAAAATCATTTTGTGGTTTTTGGTGTCCAAAGAAATCCTTCTTTTCTCGTAAAAGTAAGGTCGCTCTTGTTGTTCTCCCGGGAATGACATCAAATGGGGGAGAGTTCTTTTGAACTTGTGCTTAATTGCCATATCTTTGTGGGGAGTGCGGATGTGGAATATTTGAGGAGTTATCTTGTATCTTTATAAACTTCGTGATGAATGCATTTAGCTTCGGATACATATGGTTTTCGGATCATTATGTAAGGGGGAGTGTTTTTCGTGTTGAGACGAAGTATTGACTAAGGGGGAGTGATACATATCACCATAGTATTGTTGTCGAAGTTGTGATATGAGAACTTCGTGATAGGGTGTAGAATACATCCTATTTATAATCTATTGTTTATGCTTTTTTTTGTTATTTTTCTTGTGAATTATGTATTTTACGTGTGTTTTTGAGTTATTAGGTACTCTGGAGTCGCACGGTGGAAAAGAAGAAGAAATCATTCAATTTGAACCAAAAGGATAGAACAGTCATTTCACAGGCAAGCACTATCTGGAGCCCGATAATGGTTAAGGGGCAACTCTTCTTGGAGGAGTACTAAATACAGACCAGCCAAGGTTAAGGGGTTACCATCTGGGTGCACCTTGTCTTAGTCTTTAGAGTGTTCATTCAGGCAAATCACTACCTAAACCTAAATTGAGAGAATCCGCTCTCTCATTCATTTCACTCTTTCTTTCCCAATCGAAACTGAAAACAATAAAGAATGCAGCCGCACTTCCAAGAGATCGAGAAGAAATTCAGAAGGAGAAATTAGTGATGGGGTTTCTGTGAGAATCTCCGACAGTTGAAGCTTAAGCTGTTAGTGATGAATTGAAGCCGAGTTGTTAGTGATTGGGATAATAAATTAGGGTTTGTGTTGGTGCTGTTGAAATCGAGTAGAAGAAAAGGGGATCCGAGAGCTGGTAGTGATGAGATGAAGTCGTTTCTGTTAAAACAAGGTTCTGATAATTGCAGAGATCGATATGCAGAGAAATTGAAGAACTGAAAGTGAGAATTAAGACAAGAATGACTAGAATTGAGTAGTTGCTGCTAATGGGTCTTGAGCAGAATTCCAGATGGAGCGAAAGAAGATCCAGGGAAGAAGGTGGTGATTAATTAGGGTTTGAATTTGAGAAAAAAGGATTTGTGGCTGTTGAACGCAAGAAATGGAATGGGTTTGCTGGTGAAAGAGAAGAGATGAAGCAGCTCCTGTTAAACCGAGAAATAGAGATTGAAACTGTGATGGATTTGTTGGAATCATGATTGAGCTTTATGGGTTCGAAATGGTGGATAATAGAATGGAATTGATGGGTGTCGATCCAAGTTGTTGCGTCAAGTATCGGTGAATTGAGATGCTCATGGGGTTTGTGGATTGGATATCAAGATGAAGATGGTTCTCGGTTTTGGTTCAACAACAGATGGAAGAGGGGATGACGAAGATGCTGTTACCATGAAGAATATCAAGGGAACAATGGATTTTGTGCTGATTTGAGAAGACAGTGGTGGAACCGATGCTACCGGAGATTGGAAGAGATGGTGATGATTTGAAGCCTTGCAATTGAATGACAAGAAAGTGTTCTGTTAACACTGGTAGAAGAAAATGAAGCTGTTGATTGCACTTAGATGTATGTTAGGATTGTCACAGGGAATGGAGCTAAAAATGGCCTGAATTCGGCCGGGAATGTCTTGTAAACAAACGAGACTCGGCCGGTTTTCCCTTACGGCGAGTTAACTCAGTGAACCCGATGACCGATCCAGCCTAACTCAACTGAGTAAGATCCAGTAAGATCGAGTAAGATGATGACTCGTCTAACTGACCCTCCTTCCCCTTGACCCATTCACTAACATAGACCTTTATCCTGACCGTTAACTCTGATGGATCAGTAACGGAATATTCCATTCCCAGCGATAGAATCTCAGTGACCGGCGATGATTTTTTCTAGCCGGATTCCAGTGATCCCAGTAATTTTCCGGCGGACCAACATTGCAGAATTATGTGTGAATTTCTCTCATGGATGTGAAGACTTGGGTTTGGAATTGGATGGAGAATTTGGCTCAAATTTGGAAAGAGAAGATGTAAGATTTGAGAAAGACTTGAACTTGGAAATTGAATTGCTAAAGGAAAGGGGGTTCTATTCCTTGGAAGATTTGGAGAGCATTGAAGCCTATAAATAGAGAAGTTCTCTATACACTTTTACACACCTTTTACACACACAACACTTCTCTTTTCTTTATTCTTTGTGTGAACTCCTTAACATGAGTAGCTAATTTTATTATTGATTAAGGATGAATTCCTAGTTCTTAACATGTTTTGAGTTTTGTTTTAAATCTACTTTGAAGTTTTTCACATGATTATCGTTTGTTTTTACTAATAGGAATGTTTATACATTCATGGTTGATTGATAGATTGTTTAGAGTGCACGCTAAATTGATTTGTTAATTTGATCTAAAGCTAGTGAAAGTTAGGGGATAAGTAATCGTTTCTTGACTCTTTACACAAGTAGAAAACACAAAACCTTGCGGAGGGATTCCGTGGAGCAATTGTGTGTGAAAACAACGTTAGCAAGTAGACCTTGATCTAAGAGTCTAACTACTAATATTAACCTAATAAGTTCATAAATCTTAATGCGTTTATTTAAATTACATCTTGAGTGATCTACTACTAGGTGGTTTGGTAAATAGAATCCGGTAGTCGAGAACTTCCGTATCCGGCGGTACAAGGGATTTAGGGGTTTAGCACTGATCTAGATGCTTTACCTACGGTTGGTGATAATCTGTGACTAATAAAAAGTGGAAAAGAACATAACTTGAATCATTGTTTTGCAACGAATAAGGATTCCTTGATCTTGTCTCTCTTATTGATTTCAACTTTATATTTGAATTGCTTTGTTTATTTTCTTTTTCTTTATAAATCCCCCCTTTTTTGTGACAATTTTACAACTAAAAATCTCTTGCTCCTCGTGGGAACGAACTTAACTACCACCATATTACTTGTTAATTGAGTGGAAAAATATTCACTAATTTGTTGTGGTTACGACACGCATCACTTCGATGATGTGTAATAATACTATGACACTGTATAACAATGATCGAGAGCTTCTGTTTTCTCATTGTTATGGCTACGGAACTTCAACAACTATGATGTTGAATTGAACATCTATGGAATCATAGGAGTACTTGGAAAATATGAAGTTTCCGAGTAACGTGAAGCACCAAGGAGATCAAGCATGCGGACGAGAAGCTACAAAGTTTTATCTATTTTGTAATCCATATGTATTGATAGTTTTGTCACTAAAATTGACAAAGGGGGAGATTGTTAGAGCATTGCTTGGTCGAACTCGGATGCGTTGCTATCTCAAGCATGTTTTTCAATATTAGTGATCAAAACTACATGTCTTGATTTCTAGTTTACTTATGACTAAGTCTCGGTCTGGGATAGTTAAGTGTAGTTGAGCTCCAGACTCCATGGGATCATCTTACGAAGACGAAGAACTACTCGAGGAACAAGTGGAACTTCATCCGAAAAAAAGGTATGTGGAGACTTGAACTCATCTATCACTCAAAATTCTACTATATCTCCTACTCTTGAGACAATAGTCGTATAAGTATGATAGTTTTCACACATACACATTTGCTATTTCGAGCCGAGTTTACTCGCCTATCTTTTTCTCGAAATATGTGTTGGTGAGCTTTCGCTTTAACCATTTTCATCTTTACCAGTGACGAAAGTCATGATGACATTTCAATCTTGAAAATAGCTTTGGTGACGATAGTCATGAATAACGATTGTTATAACATTATAGAAGAATGTTTCAATGATTGAAATGTGGAGTTGAGATTACCAACTATGGATATAAGCATATATAGTGTGTTCGCACATTAGTGTATAAATCCATGTGCCGGAAACCAAGTGCGTGCATATGTGTGCATGCGGTATTGGTGAAGGAGACAGGTTGAGTACGCGTACCCACGGAAGTTTTCATACCGAAAATTTCTGCTGGAGTTTGTAAGTTTGAAAACTGGTTTATGCGTACCCACGGAAGTTTTCATGCCGAAAATTTCTGCTGGAGTTTGTAAGTTTGCAAACTAGCAAACCAGTCACCTTATGTACGCATACCCACGGAAGTTTTCAAACCGAAAATTTCTGCTGAGTTTGTAAACTCAAATCCGGTAGCTAAGGTACGCATACCTGTACTCGTACCTAAGCTGGTTATTTCTCAAATCGGTAGTTCATGAGCTTAAAACAATAAATTATAAGGAATGCAATCTTTGCAAACCGTGGCTATATTGTTCATGAATTGATTCAAGTGGATCAAACCGATTTTGTTTCAATTGTGTCTATGAATAAAGACCTAAGCAATTGAACAACTCTTGAACTAGTTCTTATGAGTCATTTGAACTAGTTATGAGAAAGATGAATACGGTTAATATGAAAGTGCTCATATGGCTAAATATTGGTTAACTATTTGTGAACCAACTAAGTGTACACGTTTAGGTATGGTTACTCAAACCTAAATGAATAAATTTCATTTGTGTGTGACAAGCTAAGTTTCGATCTAACGGTTGAAAGATATTAGCTTGGTTGAATCAGGTTTTTCATCTAACGGTGAGTATTGAATGCTTTGTTACCAAGGTAACTTAGATTGCAAACCCTGATTTGAAAACTATATAAAGGGAACTCTAGAAACTGGAAAAACTAATCCCCACATCTCTTGTGTGATACTAGTTGGTTTTGCTAGAGTTGATTCTCCTTTAACCTTAGGTTTCTTATCGAGACCTTGTAGGTTAACGACTGAAAGATTTCATTAGGATTGTGAAGCCAGATGAAACTACTTATCTTGTAGTTGAGCGATCTGATCTTGCCATTTTCTATCGTATGAGTTCAATTGAATAATTGACTTGAGATTATATCTCCGATAGGGCAAGATAAAAAGAAATCACAAACATCTTCGTCTCATCGTTTGTGATTCCACAATATCTAGTTTCTCTACCATATGATTTAGATTATTGTGAGGTGATTGATAATACTAGATTGTTCTTCGGGAATATAAGTCTGGGTTATCAATTAGTTCCTGTTCACCTTGATTTATCAAAAGACGGAACAAAAACTCATAGGTTTATCTGTCGGAGACAGATTTATCTATTATCATAGACTTTTCTGTGTGATACAGATTTGTTTATTGAAGTCTTCGATTTTGGGTCATAGCAACTCTTAGTTGTGGGTGAGATCAGCTATGGGAATCAAGTGCGTAGTATCCTGCTGAGATCAGAGACGTAAGGAGCGCAACTGTACCTTGAATCAGTGTGAGATTGATTAGGGTTCAACTACAGTCCAGACCTAAGTTAGTGATAGGTGTCGTAAAACACCTAATTTTATATCTAGTATTTATGCTTTCTTTGCTATTGTTGTGTAAATTATGTACCTTATGTGTGCTTTTGAGTTTATTAGGTACGATGGAGTCATATGGAGCAAAAGAAGCGGAAGTCGCCCAAATCTTGGATTATTTCTCATCATGTTGAAGAGCACGGAAATATGAAGTCAATGGCGAAAGAACGAGGTCATTCCGACGCCGTATAAGAATGTGACGAGCAAAATCAATGATTAAGCCCGTCGGTTCCCTGAAACTGGCAGGCTTTGGAATCGTGAAGGGCAGCCCCTATCCTAACACCGGGTGCCAATAATAACCCAACCCACTAACTAGGTCGAGATTACACTGAAGACACAAACTTCAGTCTTGATTCTTAGTCGTTTCAGAGAGTGGTTCACAGCGTCAACCTCAGATCTGATGGTTCTCAAATGGGAATCGATGAAGAAGGAATGAAATTGCTATGTGTTTTAGTGGATATTTGGAATCTGAGATGAACATGATGGAATAAATCAAGTCATAAATGAGTTAAAATGGATGAGAAACTAGGTCAAGAAGTTACATTTGCACTTGATTTGGTAAAAAGGGGTTTGATTTCTGGAATGAATTTAAGAGATGGGTTTTGTTCGAATTGTAACCTGGTGCCGAGAAAGATGCTGAGACGGAGGTTGAGGTTAGGGTTTTGAACTTGCTGTTGAAAGTGGAACTCGAATTGCAGTCGAGAGTGAGATTGAGATACAGCTGTTGTTGAGTAATTTGAGAGGCAATCGATGATTCTAGAGCAGGAGCTGCTGATACTGATGAAGAATTAGGAATAAAAGAAGAAAGCGGAACCTTGAGAAGAACAACAACAGGATGATGTTGATTGTGGATTCGATTGGAGATAAGAACTGAGATGAAGTTGCAGTCTGAACTGTGGGTGTTCTTGGTGGGTAGGAAGTTGGTGGTTTGCTGTTGGGATGCTGTGGTTGGATATATTAAACTGAGCATGGGTTTCAGGTGAGAAAGCAGCTGATGGGATGTTTGCTGAGTTAGAATGGAGTTGAAGGTGGTGCAGAGAGTAATGAATGCTCCTGGCGATTGAAGCATCAGAGAGGATTGAAGTTTGGGTTTCTCTGGAATTGAAACAAATTGAAGACATGGGTGTTTGTGAAATGGGTTATACTTGGATTTATTGTTATGGCTTGTTCTGGACCTGAAATTGAAATCTTGAGATTCAAGATAGACCGTGGTAACTTGAATGGAGTGAGTTACAAAGGTGCGAGCCAAAGTGACATTGGCTGGTGAAGCTCAAGTACTGGGTTGAGCTCGAACTACAGCGAGGCTAATGGAGTAGCAGATTGTGCTGTTGCTGTTAATAGAACTGGTGGAGTTGCAGTGGTGTTGAGACTGATGGGAAAGATGGAAAGCAGGTGGAAGCTGTTGATAAATGCAATGAGCGGGAGGAGGAGGAGCACAAGTCAAGTTAGTTGCGGTGAAGGCATGTTGCTGCGAGTTGCGGCTTCACTGAGTCATGCGGTGCGATTCATGGAGAATGGCAGGGATGTTCTGGAACTGAGTTTGGCTTGAACTAGAGAGTCTGGGTGTGCTGTGAAGTTTATAAGAAGAGAAGACGGTGTCGACATGAGTTGAAATGGGAGAAAAGGAGATACGGAAAATGAGTGGTAGCTGCTGAGAATGATGGCAGTGGATTGAAGCAAATGGGTATGGAATTGAGAGGATGATAACTGAAATGGTTGTGTTAGTGAGCTGCAGACAAGGAATTGAGGTTGGCCGAGGGCTGAGAAGAGCTTGGATGTAGCTCAGGTCAAGAGACAGAGAGACATGGAGCTCGAGTTAGCTGAAGTGCGGTTCATGGCAGCAATGGAAAGTTCGAGTTGCTGAAAGATGAAGTAGAACTCAAGGAACAACATGGAAGAAATAATGGCAGCCTTGCCATTGAATGAAGCAGTGATGAAGAACAGATGGAGGAGCAGTAATGTAAGATTGCGGTGTGCTTGATTGAATGAATGGTGTGTTCTAAATGTGAAATGCGGTGGCGGAGTCACATAGAAGGGGTTTCTTGGTATTGGAGGCTTGTACAGTGTGATGGTGACTGAAGTGGAGAGCTGTTGGTGGTGATTTGTATTTTTGTCACAGGGAAGAAGAGTTGAGGCTCTGAATTGATTGGTGAAGCAGTGGCGCTTGAACTGAAGCTGCAGTTCGCGATTAGGGCTGGAGATGAGCAATGGAGTGTCATGGCAGGTGGTGTTGGTGCAAGAAAGGAAATGGGTCAGAATGTGTATTAGTAGTATTGGTTTGGCTCAGAATGGGAAGGATGTATGTGTGCACTGAGAATTGGGAATGTGATCTAGTGTGCATTACAGGGAAGATTGAATGAGTTGTACACAGCCATCATGGCTGGAAGTGCATTGGCGATGCACAATCATGGTGCAGCAGCAAAGTCAGGCCTGTGCAATGGCTTGGCCAGAATTAACTCAGACCAGTCAGATGCTGACTCTCAATCCCTGACTGACTGACTCATCCAACTCAGCCTTGTTACCGGATGACTCACCCTGACTCAATGACCTGACTCGGAGTGCTGACCCAGCTGACCCGGCCGAGTCGACCCAAATGACTCGACCGATCAAACCCGTTGACTCAAGTCACCGGGCGGATTTTGTCGGTCACCGAAATAGTTTTCCCATGACTTTCCGCCAAGTTCCTACCACAATCCCATTTTTCCGGCGACCGTTTTGGGCAGAATTTTCTACATGGGTTTTTCTCACATATGGGCTTGGTGGACCACTTGGAGATGGATTTTGAGAAGACCTAATATTGGAAGGAGTATCCTTTATGGAAATAGAGAAACATATAAAAAGAGAAGACTTTTATTATCTTTGAATATCTTGGATATTTTTAATCTAGACTATTCTTTTGCCTCTACTTTTGTTCTAGGGTTTAGAAACATGAGACTTCTCTTTCTTCTTGTTATGAACTCCATGAATATGAGCTAGAGTTTTGTTATTGGTTATGGAATAAGTTGGATTTCCAAATAAGGGTTTTAATTCAATAAATTAGTTTTCTCTCATATTATCGTTTATGATTCACCATCAATATTGTTACATGATTTGAATGCTATTTAGTCGAGTCGCGAATCGATTGAGTTTGTTTTCATCTCTCTTGCTAGATTAGGATTTATTATACGCAAAAGTGATAGATTCTCGATTACAAGTAGCATAATTGTGATTATTGCTTGTAGTGATACATCCTAGTAGTCATATGTGAACCATAACCTTTGTTAAATCGGATTAGTGCCCTTTCCACGTTCGATTGCTTTGATTGGCCTGATTTCATAGAACCTAATGCATCTAGGAATTAAACTTGATTAGTGCTTTTACACGTTAGGTTATTCCTTTAGGTAGAATTCATATTCGCATCTTTTAATGTGTTTGTTGATGACATGAGGAGATTTGCGATATACTTGCGATCAAGTATTCTAGGGTCTTTGATAAAAGTTGAGATTAAAATATCAATTCTAGTTATTGTGTTGAAAACATGTTTGTGAATGAAAACGAAATCCTTAACCAATACCTTCTTATCCTTGATTTGACTCGTTTGCTTATTTCTTTATTTGTTTTACTTAGTTTATTATAATCACAAAACCCCTGTTATTTATAGGGAACCGAAACAATTTGACAACCTAGACCTCTCTGTGGATCGATCCTTTCTTGCCCTTGCTATATTTATATTTTGAGTAGTAAGAAAGTGTAATTATATTTGTGTCGGGCTGACAACCTCGGTCGATTAGTTTGTAATAGGCTAGTGTTTGTAGCGGCAATACGGCGTGGTGTTCAATCTGGACTAGGTCCCTGGGTTTTCCGTATTTGCGGTTTCCTCGTTAACAAAACTTCCGTGTGTCTGTGTTTTTTCTACTCCGCATTATATTTTGTTATATAATTGAAATATCACAGGTTGTGCGATAAGATCAATCAATTAAAATATCCAACCTTTGGCTGTTGATTTACATTGATTGACACTTGTATATTGGTCTTTGGTACCATCCAAGTTTATCTCTCTAGTATTTGATAAAGACTCGCAGATTTCCATTTGCTTGAGTAAAGATCAAATTGAGAGATAGGGATATTAACTCCTTGATATACTTTTTATTAAGATTGAGTCTGACTGTCTAGTTGATTCTCTTAAAAGTATATTAGAGTTTGTCCATACAGATTGCTAATCGAAATATTGGGTGAGGTTGTTGTACCCCCGCTTTTTCAATTAGTTTGCTAGAAATGCAAACTTTGATATTTATAGACAAGGAAGTTTGGACACCAAGGAATTTGCAAAACCGAAAATATTCTCAAGATATGCAATATATTTACAGTTCGGTTTCCATAATTCCCGGAAATGCTTTGTCCAAACATTGACCGAAAATCTCTTTAGAAAATCTCCAATTAGTAAATGCACATTACTAATTTTTCATTTTCCAAAAATAAAATTAAAAACCTTAATTAAAAGATTCTCAACTTATTTTTCGATCCGGGTTTTTTTCCTTTAGCTATTAAGGAATATCTTTGAACAATTAAAGATAAGCATTATTGTACATGTTCAAAGAATGTCGACATCATTACTTTGTAAGTTCTCTTTCATACTTACAATCTTGAAACCAATTTTCCACACTTCCAAACAAGTTTAGAATTGGTTTATCTGACTTTCAAGAACTATGTGATTGATCAAGAACACTCAATCACCAATCATGGGTTTCACGGTTCTACCAAAACAAGTTTCGGTTCTACCTCCATGTGAGTACTGGATTAGTCATACTAGCTTTCCAAAATTCGGTTGACTAGGTACTAGGATCGGTTCCCACATATATATGGTATCTAACTTGTATTTGTTGCACATCACATGTCCATAGGATCGGTTCCCAATGTCTAAAAACGTGTTGCACATGTTCATAGGATCGGTTCCCAATATCTAGAAAATTGTTGCACCTCATACAAGGATCGATTCCCCTCTTGTGATAGGTTGTACTTCTTTATACGATCGATTCCCCTTTGCCTAGAGTTGGTCATACCAATAACACTAAATCGATCATACTATCTCAGTGATTACTTAAGATCGGTTTCACTAATAAAAGTTATACAAATACAAAGTCGTGGTCTTTGTGAATAGTTTTACCAAGAACATAAACAAGTCATAAGCGGTTACACTAATCACACATATTGGCAGTTCAAAAGATATGCAATGAATAACAATACCAATAAGCCTGGCGGTTTTCCTTTCGATTCACAAAACAAGTTTATGAATTTACTTCCTTTAAACAAATGTAAAACATTGTTTCATGGGATGAAATCTTCACCTCATACCCATACATAATCACAATAGCATTTATACGATTATGTCGATCTTATATACAAAGTTTAATGGTTAAGCAATAAACCTCGTATTGTATTCCTTAATACTACGTCTAACTAGAGTATAATCATTCATGCTTCGTGATTATGTTTTCAATATGCACGACTTGAAAGATACGTTAGGGAATGAAACAGTTCAAGTCAAATATCACTAACCTCAAGTGGAAGGATGATTTTGTCGTTGTAGCTCCTTACTTCTTCACTTTTTCAAGTCTTCGTAATACTTGTAATGTCTCATATCCTAATACTTTCAAGCTAACCTATACGAAGTTGACTCTAGTACATAATCAAGCGACTCTTTAAATGAGTTTTTATTCACTAAAATATGACAACCAAACTTGACATACCAACGCTTGGTGGGTTCAACCGAGCTATGCTCTAACAACATGGAAATCCTGCATATGTCTTTATGAACAAAATGAAAATAATGAAGAAAAAAATCAGGGAATGGAATTGGAATGTGTTTGGAGATGTTAGAGTAAAATTGCAAGAAGTTGAACAAGAGGGGATGAAAACTTCATTGTTATCTGATAATGATCCTAGTAACATCTCTTTGTTAAATGATTTGGTGTGTGCCGGAGGTAAACAAGAAATTATCTTAGAACAACATAGAGCTATTCTGCAGCAAAAATCAAGGGTGAATTGGTTAAGAAATGGAGCTGCTAATACATGATTTTTTCATACTTCCATAAGAATTAGACAAGCTGAGAATTCAATCACAGAACTAGAAAATGATGATGGTAATATAATTACAGATCCTAAGTTGATTGCAAACTACTTAAAGCAGCATTTTGAAGATAAGTTTAAAATAAGGAAGTGGATTTTGATGAGGGTATTTTTGATGCAATTCCAGGGGTAATAATTGAAGCATATAATATGATGCTAGAGACTGCTCCTTCAGCTCAAGAAATTAAAGATGTTGTTTTTGCTTTGAATGGTGATAGTGCACCAGGACCAGATGGCTTTCCTGGTTTTTTCTATAGATATGCTTGAGATATAATTGGGGAAGGAGTGATAAAAGCAATACAATATTGTTGGAGCAAGGGGTTTATTCCTAGGGGTATGAACTCTAACTTTCTTTTCCTAATTCCCAAAGTAAAATGTGCAAGGAAACCTAATCAGTTTAGGCCTATTGGTCTCGGCAACTTTAGCTTTAAGATTTTTACTAAAATAATCACATCAAGGATGCATGGATTGCTAGAGAAAGTAGTTTCATATCAAAGGTGCCTTTGTAAGGAAGGTGTATCCAAGAGAAAATAATGCATGCTTCTGAGATGGTTAATGAGCTGGACGTTAAAAGAAGATGAGGTAATGTGGGATTAAAGCTAGACATTACACTAGCATATGATTCCTTGAGTTGGGAGTTCTTATGGGAAGTAATGAGAAGATTTGGGTTCTCTGCAAAATGTATATCCTGGTTACATACATTTTTATGTCTGCAAATATATCAGTTCTTGTTAATGGGGGGTCAGTTGTTTTTTTTCTCAGTTAGTAGGGGCTTGAGACAGGGTGATCCATTAACACCAATTCTGTTTGTTATTGCTGAGGATATTCTAAGTATCAGCTTGAGTAAACTAGTGCAGGAGAAGAAGATAGTGCCTATGGTTAACAGAGGAGGGGCTCTACCAACTCATATTCTTTTTGCTGATGATGTCTTTTTATTCTTTAATGGACATAAGAAGAATATCCATTCAGTTCTGAAGTTGTTAAGTGATTACCAAGTTTCCTCTGGTTAAGTAATCAACCAAATGAAGAGTAAAGTGTTTGTGGGAGGGGTTACATAACTAAGAAAGCAACAGACAACAAATGAATTTCAAATGCCACTCTCCAGTTTCCCAGATAAGTACTTAGGTGTTATATTGAAACCAAGAATGGTGAGATCAGATACTGTTTGGGGGGTTGTTGAGATGTTACAAAGCAGGTTATCAAGCTGGGTGGGGAAGTTATTGGCTTTCAAGGATAGAATCACTTTAGTGAAATCATTTTTAAGAAGCATCCCAATCTACAATATGTCAGTTTTCTAAATAGCCAGCTAGTGCAATTAAAACATGTGAAAGAATGATAAGAAATTTTCTCTGGATCAAAGATCCCTCAACTAGAAAGATGGTCATTATAGAGTGGGGGATAAAGTATGTGCTCCATTGGAAGAAGGTGGTTTGGGTTTGAGGAGGTTGAGTGTTATAAATAAGGCTTTACTGATGAAGCTATTATGGAAGATTTTGAACTCAGAAGAAGAATGGACAGTTTTTATGAGAGCAAAATTTTTCACAACTGAAGGAGAGTGGATTGTTGGGTATAGAAAATCATCAATATTGCCAGGTTTGAAATGGGTAATGGAGGATGTAAATTTGAATTGTAGATGGATGGTGGGTTCAGGTGAGAATATTTCAGTATGGAAAGATGTGTGGATAAAAGACAAAGCATTGGCGGACATTTTCCATCAGGATGATTACATAAACCAGAACAGAGAAATGAAAAGTATCTGATTTAATATCAAATGGTGAATGGAGAATACCACAAGGAATGCTGGAATATATTAGAGTGGAGGAACTGCCAGTGATAGGAGTTAATGAAGATAGGAGAATATGGACTGGTGCTTTGAGTGGATTCTTCACAGTAAGTTCAACAGTGGAATGTGTAAGATTTCACTATGATAAGGTGGACTGGGCAAAAAAGGTATGGAATCCTGTTTTACATCCCACTATTGCTAGTAATGTGTTGGAAGCCGTGTTTTATATATGTGGTACAGATGAAAAAATGCAGGAGAAGGGTTACTGTGTAACTTCCAAATGCTATTTGTGTGGTAAAGCTAGTGAGAATCTAGACCATATACTTTGGCATTGCAATTTCAGTCAGATAATTTGGAAGTGGCTTGGCAGTATATTTTTATTCTTGAACCCTATGTCATATACAAATATAATGAATTGTGCTAAGCAGAGGAGTAGTGCAGTTCATGAAGTATGGATTTTAGCAGCCTCAATTACAATGATGGAAATATGGTTCTTGAGAAAATGAATCATGTTGAGGAGGAGAAACATATATGAATAGGCTCAAAGAAGGATTATGCAATTTACTAAGGAAAGTGCAATAAGGATGAAAGGGGAAACGTGGGAATGCGGTTATGACTTTCAGTACTCAAAAACTTTGATTTGAAAGAAGACCAAGAGAGTGCGTGAAAATCATGGAGTTGAGGTTTTATCTTCCCGCATTGGGCAGTTTTAGTGTGATGTGATGGTGCATCAAGGGGGAATCCATGGAATGTTGGATTTGGTTTTCCGTGTAGAGACAAATGAGGGGACTTATTATTTGTCAAGCTAGGGGCTTGGGTATAGGCCACAAATTTTATAAAGCGAAATAATGGCAATAATATGTGCTACAAAATGGGGCAAATTCAAAAGAGGGTCGAGAATCTACTGGTGCACTCAGATTCTTTGGCTGCAATAAGTGCTTTCATGACTGGAAATTTGCCTTGGTTCATTCAGACTAGATGGAGTAAGGTAAAAAGTTTTGCAATAAGAATCAGTTTCAATCATTGCTATAGATAAATAAATTTTAGTGCGATAAATTGGCTAAAAGAGGAGCAGTGTCCGGAGGGGGGGGTCAACGCTTTCAAAATAGACTCGATTTCATAAGTGCTTCAAAAGTTACTTTTTAATTTCTAAAAGTCGAAAACCATAAATTAATTTGGCGATAGAACTTCTTCTAGAAATAAAAAGACATCTTTTTACGAAGCAAAACATTTTTTCTTCCTGCTTTTAGAAGAAACCTATTATAGGGGCTCCAAGAAAAGAGTTTTGAGGGCTCCTAAGGATTCAAATATCCTACAATGAAGATAAGGGGACATAATTCATAAGAAAAATACTAAAATACCCTTAACCTATTAAATATTGAAAACCTAAAACTAATTTGTTTTCATTTCTCTCCTTTAATTCTTCAATTTTCTTCTTCCCCATCACCTCCGTCGCTTATTTCTTCGATTAATCGTCAATTCTCAAAATAATTCATTATCGATTAACACCATTTAATCCACCCACAATGACTTCAATAAGGTAAAATCAAAACCCATCTTATTTAATTGGTTTCAATGCATGGATAAGCGGAATCGATCGAATTGGGTTTTTTGAAAAACGATTTGGATTTCTGACATTGGGAAATATGAATTTTCCAAATCAGAGATCGGAAATGTTTACTGATTGGGAAGTATGAATTTTCCCAACCGTAGATACAGATCAAACTGCTTTTCAAAAATAAGTGATGGGTGTTCTTAGTTTTTTCTTTTTATGATCGTCATCTTCATCACGACGGAGAAGAAGAAGAGAGAAAGAAAAATAATAGGTTTTTTTTATGATCATCATCTTCATCATGATTTATGAATGAAAAGAGAAAGAAAAGATAATAAATTTAATTTTATAATTCATGGAGGGTATTTTAGTCATTTCAAAAATAGTTAGATATGGGGTTTTGTTGATTACTATTTCATAACCCGATTTTGTCATCTTGTGAGCCCTCAAAACCAATATAGTAGGTTTCTTTTAGAACTGACTTCTGCGTATTTTTTGGAGAAGCAAAAGCATTTCCAGTGGTCGTATTTTTGATTCTTTTTTTTGGGCAGAGATGCCCACGATTGTCAAATGCTCTGAACTGACTCGTGATGGGGCATATTCTGGGGTATATAAGTTGGTACGAGAAGTGGACTCCATCTAGAACCAGATGAAACCCTCGAGTTCGACAGTTGAAACTCATCAAAAACACATTCAATTCAAAATTAGTTAGGGTTTCATCAGTAAAACCCTGATTCCAACTTCGAAATCACTGAAACTTCTCCCCAAAATGAATATGCGAGAAGAGGAAGAAGAGAGAGTGAATGTGATTTCAATGGAGAAAGAAGAAGCAACAACATCAAAAGGGTTTTACGGTGGAGGAGGAGTTGGAGGCAAATTAAGAAAACCACCATTACGAAAACCTCAATCGACACCATATGCTCGTCCTCCTCAACAACAACAAGCCCTAGCAAGGAAAAAATGGTGGTGGATGGTTATCAAAACTACTTGTTGATCCAGCTACTCGTATTATTACTGGAGGCGTTACTAAAATCTTACCTACTAGTTTCTCGAATGCTCTATTTGGTTCTTCTGAATATGATTATCACTCTGGTTCGTCTCTATCTCAATCTTTTGCGAGTATTAGGGTTTTGTTTTGATTTCAGTTTATTTCTCGTTTGCTTGTCATTGTCTTTTTAAATGTTGTATTATTGGTTATTAAGTTAATTAGGGTTTCGGGTTTCAGAAAGATGCTTATTCTGTAATCAGACAGATACTAGTTTGATTCGTATTCTGTAATTAATGCTTCTCTTCTGTTTTGTGAGAATGTTGTTTTGAAATTCTGCTGTTTATTTTTGCTTATATATTGTTTGTAATGAGAATGGCACATGCTTGTAGTAGGTACAGAGGTGAATCAAGATGCTAGCGATGAAATTCCAGAAGACATATCCAATGTAAGTTATTCCTATTCGCCTTGTATTTTTGTTTACTACAGTAGTAATTTTTGTTTGCTTTTATCTCGGTAGACTTAGAGTTTCTGCGAGTTAATTTCCAATCTATTGTTGTTGATATGACATTAACTTGATTATGGACTCATTTGTTGTATCTTTAGCAAGCAGAAACAAGTAGCCTTTCAGTAATTTCAATTTGACACAAAATAACATTATTGAATTTGAAATAAGAATGCAGGCATGTGGCTGATACACTTCCTTCTTATAGATCTCAGAGTATGTCTTTAAGTTCGGACTATTTGCATACATGATAGCCTTTCATATTGGATGTCATTCGGCTCATCTTTTGTGGAAGAGTTAATTTTCATGGTTACCCTTATAGTTGACCATGTTAGGATTTTGATTTGTTTGGACCCTTAGGTGGGATATGCTCCTGTTTGGGCACAAATGAGGTCATTCCTGTACAGTTAGATCTCCGTTTTTATCGCAGCGAATACTTCAGAGTTCTGTTGTTAGTTTTAAACTTGTTTGTGACATTTGAGTGCCATTTTATCTTTTGATGATTGATTGATTTTCTTATGAATGTGACGTCCATTACTGCTCGTCTGCTCTTAATATGGTGTTGACTAACATTCAATATGATAATTAGCTGTCGAGATTCCTGGAGTTGTAGTTGATATTGTTGATGCATTTGCATCAAAGTAGATTTTTCACATCTAAATTACATGCTATTGGGGCATCTGGTTTTCGTTTTTCGCTTTCTTAATTGACATAGCAAAAGTTGATGTGATCTCTGTAGTCAATTGGTCGTTATGCATATATCACATCCTTTTTGTGTTTATAATCTTGGTCAAAATTGTCATGCAATTCAGATATCTGGATCTCTGGAAGGAGAGGGAAGTCCTGCAGAAGCTGACAGACCGAAATCTGGCTCTGCTGATGATCCAAGTGCTGGAAACAAATTAGGTAGCTCATCTGACGGCAGTAGCTTTTCTGACATTGAGAAGAAGCTAAAAGAAGCAACTTTTTCCAGGCAAGTTTGGGGTTGTGAATTCTGTTATCCCAATTTCTATCTTATGGTGCAAGTACCTTTCATCATCGTCTGAGTGGTATGGTGTTTTTATAGATTATTCTTTTGTCACTATGAAATTTGAAAGTGCATTGGAAATCTCTTCAACAGAATAATTTTTTGCATAGGTAATACGTAATTACGTTTTACTATCTAACAAGAAGATTACATCAATGCAGACATGAATATGATCGCTTGACAAAGTTATTGCATTCAAGATCTTCTCATGTCGTTGAACGGTCAATGGAAACTTCAAATACTGCTATCAAGAAAGAGGCTACTGATGGGGTGCTGTCCCAGGAAAACCTGCATGAAGAAAAAAAGAGCAGCTAGCCCAGCCCCTCGTCCTCAATCATCTGTAAGTAAATTGGTCTTCAGAATGATTAGATTCCATGGGCAATATTTTGCGTTTCATTGAATGCCAAACACAATATTTAATCCGCAATCCAATTTCTAGATACGAGATCAGGTTGGTGCATCACCAATAGATATTGCAAAAACATGGGAGGCCGCGCATCAGAATCAGGGCTTGATTCTCAAAGTGTACTTCAAGAGATGAAAGAACCCCTATAACTGATAGGTTTTCGTCAAGATTATCCATACCATCACCGCTACCCAAGCCGTCCAGTGTGCTGGCCTGGAGCCATGGTGCAGGATCAACGGGCTTATCAAACCCCACAAACACAAAATCGCAGAATTGGTCTCCATAATTTGGCGAACCCCTTATTCCAGGCCTACTCATTCAAGATCAACTTCTAAGGTACCTATTGGTTTAGTTTTTATTCCTACAAGGCGTACTTTTGGTATCCTGGATGACAATTTTCTTTGAATTCTGTGTTTGATAATCAGTTGCTAAGTGGTGGAGACAGAGGTATTAACACTATGCCGAATCAGTGGAAGCAGTCTCATACTCCAAATTTTGGTTTCAGTCAGGTGAATCTCATACTAACAGTACATAAATACGAATGTTTATATTTTATAACTACGCCTTGGAGCATGCATTATTTCTTACCTAGATGTCGTTCTTCATCTTTTTCTTTTGAGATTGTGGTTAGACTAGTTGTACCTTCCAAAGCATTGTTTTGGGTATAGATAATGTGTAGAATAGGATGGCATCTCATGAAGGTGATGTATTTAAACGGTAAGTCCATCTTTTTGTTAAAATATATAGTGAAGATAGAGTTAAAGCTGGTTAATGTTGGAAGTTTGAACATGAATGCCTGAAATACTTTGCTTAGCTTGGGACAGTGTATTCCTTATAGAAGCTGTATCACACTGTATTAGCTATTGAGGTTTAGCACTCAAGGGTTGTACTAAGGCTTAGTTGTTGACTCTTCATAGAGCACGGCAGGATGCTTGGCTAAATTATAGTCTTTTATTGGCTTGAGAGGTAGAATGCAAGCTCCCATTACTCTTTAGGTGCCATTTTCTCACCTGAAAAGTGAAGCTTAATGTGGCTTTTCCTGATTTTACCTAGCACTTTAGCAACGTAATACATCCAGCAAGCTTTGAGATTTGGTCTGCAGGATAATTCTAAGCTGAATAAAAATTGTTCACATGCGGTAAAATATGCTCAAACCTTAAGTTTATTTTTCTAAATCAACATAATTAACTGGGTTTGTTGTTAGTTTATTGACCTCAAGCTCCAATATTCACATTCAGCCCATAAAAGAGTTGATTTTTCCTGGCTTAACTCTGATTTCATCTGATAGTTCTGTTTTGGTACCGTTGATAGGTGACCAGGAAAACGAGTTCTCCAGATAAAGGCTTTGGATCACTAGGACCCATTCGTAGGACACGTCGTAATTCTGTTGAAACGACTCCTTACCGAGGAACTAGTCTTAATAGGTTTGAAAGTTCAGATGCTTCCATGGATATCTTGCGCATCAATAATCAGAATCATGAAATAGGACCATCAACAAATGCTGATATAGATTTCCAGATTGCGAATAATAAACCACCAAGCAGTGTTGGCATTTCACCTGTTCATCCTCAGTCTTCAGATGTGGCTAGAAGAATATTGGAGCACCTTGATAGAGCTATCCCAACTCCCCAAAAGAAAGTTAACGAGTTAAAGATGGCCAGTTCTTGGAGGAAACCCCAGTCTTCTTCTGACACTGGCGTTCTGAATGGGCTGACATACGAACAACCACATGTTGTTGAAGGCTCTGATGCACAGAAAAGTCCCGTCACGTTGCAACACTCTTCTAAAGGCAAAGAGGTGGCAAATAGCTCTGCGTTTGAAGCTCAGCCTGTGCAGAAAAAAGTTGCTGTTGCTACTACCAATGAAGCAAAGGCAAACACGTCAGCTACTAACTCAAGTTCTAGCACGAATGGTTTTGGTAGTAATATTGGTGCTAAAGCAGCAACACCATCAGTGGGTTTGTTTAAACCGGATGCCCATAGGAAACCTCCGACGCCACACACTTCTGGAAGAGACAAGCCTGCATTAAGCTCCATTTCAATTACCAAGCGTGATCCTAAACGCTTTGATAATGGTTCTGGTTTTACTTTTCCTGTATCTGCTTCTTCATCTGGTAATATCTCTGAACCTCCTACTCCTTCGATCCTGCCATTTCCATCAGCCAGTGGTCTGCCTCGGCCACAAGAAAACACAAGCGTTCCTTCAGACAAATCAACAGCAAATGCAGTAGGTGCGCCTTCATACAGTTTTCGTTCCCAAAAGACTGAAGATACAATTGTTTTCTCATTTCCGTCTACAAGCTCTGCTAGTCCTAGTGGTGATAGCACGACAACTCCAACTTTTAAATTTGGATCAGATAAGAAGGATAGGTTATCTTTTAGGTCATTTGGTGAAAACACCAAATGTCATTAGTCGAGCAACCTGTAAAGGTGCTCATCTGTAATTTCTTGAATCCTTTAGAAACTTATTTTTTAGACACCACCATGAGAAGCTAGAAAGCTAGATCTGGTACTACGTTTAAACTTTGTTCGGCTTGATCATATATTTCATAAATCGCCAACTTGTAGATCTCTTAGTTTTCAGGGGATTATATAGTTTTTTCTCAAGATTATTATTCTTTTTGAACTGTTGAACTGTTCTCATCCTTCCATTCATTTAATCACATACAGTCTTAGTCCCAATATTTGCAGTTCCAGCTCCAGCAGTTGATGGCTGCTAATTCACTCTCACAAAGAAGTGAGATGGACAGGTTGATTCAACTAATAATTCAACCTATTTTTCTCTCCTCTTTTTATATTGTCTGGCTCCGATACTTGTGCCTTTGGTTCATTTTTGCCTAAAAAGTAACCAAATTGCAAAAATAAATGTATCACTTTTTCTGAAATGGAGATTTGCACATTTACTGGATTTGCACATTTAGCCAGTGCCCTTTAAAAGTGCGAAAATGCTTAATAGCCCCCGGTTTTATACCCCAAAACTTTGACACCACTATGTGTCGAGTTTGATTGGCTCATTCCTTTAAACAGGACCCCTGTTTTCTCTGGTGGGGTTGGTTGAGATGGGATCGACGGTGGATTGAGCTTCCACATAGTGGTGTAAAAAAGAGGGGGCAAAATCCGGGGTCCCTGTAGCATCTTCCTTAAAAGTGCAATGTGCATCACATGAGCCACCGGAAGATGCAAAAAGAAAAAGTTACACATGTGAAGCATACAAGAGTGGTGAAAAAGAAAATTTCTACCACAAATTGACCTAGAAAACAGGAAAAGCACCAAGAAAGTACCATTTGGGTTTGGGTTTTGGATTTTTAGCCATCGGTCCAACATAGAAAGAAGACAAAAGTGAGTAACACAGGACACTGTAACGTTATCCATAACTAACCGTTACCGTACCCCCACTACTTTAACGTGTCAAGCAGTTAGATGCCTCTTGCTGCCACACAAAACCCTCACAGTGATAGCGGATAGAGACAGGGGAAAGAGAGATATCATATCATATATTGATGTCAGCGAAAGAAAGACTTTCCCTTGGAGTATTAATTTTTTTGATGCTTAAAAAATTCCTCACTGTTTACCTCTTTCTTCTCAACTCACCACTGAAGAACTAGAAACAAGTAGAAAACCAAGAAGAATCAAAGGTTTGGACTTTGAACCCAAATCAAATCTCCCTTTTTTTTTTTTTTTACTTACTTATACTCTTCTGAGTCTCTTTCTTACTCATTTACTGAAAAAATTGTGGGGTTTCTTCTAATTTTGCTAGTTAGAAGTAAAGAGAAAAAGAGGGTTTCTTCTGATTTTGCTGAAAATTTTGAATTTTTGTTTGTTTGAAAGGGTTTTTGAGTATGGCTACTACTACTAGTAAAGTGGAGAAGGAAGGTGGTAAGATTACTCAAGATGAAGTTGTTTCTATTGAACTTCCTGCACCTCCTGGTTGGAACAAAAAGGTACTTTCTTTTTCCTATTTTGGGTGTTTTTTCTTCTTTACTAATTTGTTAAGAACTAGTGAGTTTAATTTCTGTTTGTTTTTATCTAGTGTGTTTGTTTTGTACATTTTAGTATGAAAATTTAGGTTACTTGAGTTAATTTCATGTGTTAGGGTTTGTGGAAATCAAATGTCTCAATTTTGACTCTTCTTTTTTATGAGGGGTTTTAAGTTCATGTATGGTCTTTTTTGTGAAATTCTGTTGTTTTTAAAGGGTTTTTTTCCTGATTTTCTGTACCTTTATTGTTGAATTTTATTTCTAGGGTTTGTAGCTAACAAAGGGGAAATTATCTGTTTTGGTCTTGAAATATGTTTTTCTTTTAGCATTAGCTTAACACGTGTAAAGATAGCTTGAGTTTTTCTAAATTTGCTTCCTAGATGAGTTATATACTTGGCTGTGTTTTTTTGTCTTGGTATTTTGCTTTGTTAGGAAATTGATTATATTAATGATTTAATGGGCAACTTTTGTCATTTACTTTGGAATTTGGCAGTTTATCCGTGTGTGTGTGTGTGTGTGTTTGTCGTTGTTATTCTGCTTTGCTTAGTATGTCCTTCAATTACAAGTTTCTTTCGCTCCACCTCACTTGAAGCTAGTTAAGTTGGGCTCTATAGACAGTTGGAGTGAAATTTTGTATGTGTATATAATTGGCATATGATAGTTTAAGACGATTTGAAGAGAATATAAAGTTTGATATCTGTGTGGTGTTACTTTTTTCCCCTAGTTGCTCAGCTGCTATGTGCTGCTTTTATTTTGTTTATTCATAGGATGAACGGTTGTAATGTGCTCAACATCTATCCTTTTAACTTGAAGATGCGATATGCTCACGCTGTTATGATCTCTTTATCATTCTTCATGTCAAGAGGATTAGAGCTATGATTTATTATATCCGTGTCACCAAGTTGGTTTTCCATGATTCTTGAGTCTGGACTATTTGCTTTTGTTGAGAGTCATTTTGTGGGGTTGAAAATTTGTTTGGGCTGTTTGGGATAATGATTGAAGTTTAGGAGTACATAGCGGTATTACTAGATGACAACATCTTTTCGAACCTCTAAAAAACATCTTTTAAAGAGAGTTCCGGTGAAATGAATAAGTTGGTTTACTAGCTTGCAACCTTCACACTATTTTTGTAAGTCATTATTTTGCTATAAACCGTGTGAACATTATTACCATTGTTTCGTAACATGTGTGACATTACTGTCAGTGTAATCTTATATTTGCCAATCATTTCTTTCGTTTCCAACTAACCTCTCAAGGACCTTTCCCTACTTGTGGGAGGCAAGGATATGCTGGGTTATGAAGTATGAGGGGTCAGTATTATGAGGTGACTACAAGTGCACCACCATTTATAGATTGATAGGAATCCTTTTTCTAGGTAGATAAGCTTAAAATATTTGATTAAATGGAATAGAATTGTGGAGCGCCGTTTGTCATCCTATGCTGACATGTCAGTTTAGTATTTTTCGACTTATCATTATTCATCAATGAATTATAATTATGTTTGCCCCTAACCAGTTTATGTGTACTCTAAAGTAGGTGAAGGACCAAAACCTTGTTGTAGTTAACTCATTGCATCCACTGTGCTTCTCTAGTTTGTGCAGTTCATTGTGAAGAAAAGAGGAGGAACGCCTAAGAAGAACGAGATCGTATTCACTGCTCCAACCGCGAAGAATTTCACACCAGAAAACAGCTGGAGCAATTCCTCAAGTCACACCCTGGTAGTCCTGCGTTATCAGAATTTGATTGGGGGACTGGTGAAACTCCAAGGAGATCCGTGAGGATCAGTCAGAAGGTGAAGGCAATATCACCTCCTGAAATTGAGACGCCTACAAGAAAACGGAGTAAGAAATCGTCTTCTAAGAAGGATAATAAAGAAGCAGAAGCTATTCACAAAGATTCTGAAGGGGAAAAAGACACTATCATGCAAGATAAAGAAGTAACTGAGGAAGGTAAAGCAGAAACAGACAAAGAGAAAGCTGCTGAAGGAATTGAAAGTGAAAATAACATTGAACCAGAAGTGCAAAAAGAAATGAAAATTCAAGAAATTGCAGAAGAAATCATGAAGGATGATACAGGAACTGTCCCTCCTGTAACCGAAGATGTTGAAGGAGAAAAAAATGTTGAAGTGCCCAAAGCTGAAGAGATACAAGGGGTGAAAGTTGATGTTGAGGTAGCACCTGCAGAAGTTCCAGGCGCGAAAGATGTGGAGGCGAAACCTGCAGAAGTTCCAAAGGAAAAAGAGGTTGATGTACCCATTGTTGCGAAAGGTGGTGGTGACAAAGATGTTGAAGTACAAAAGATACAGATGTTCACATGGATGACAAGAAAGATAAAGAAGCTGCTATTGTTGAAGAAACTCCAGGCAACAAAGAAATCGGAAAGGAGGAGGCAGGCAGACCAAATGCAAACAAGGAGGGTGAAAATCACGAGGAATTGAAAAAGAAGATGGTGCTGTTTCCTCTGGAGTAGAGACCGAAAGATCAATGGAACTGGAGCTCAATCTGTTGGGGATGTCAAGGAGAAACAAGCTTCACATGGGAATCAAATGGGTCGAGTTGATCCACCTCCAGCTCCCTCTGCGGTGAGCTGTTGAATCTAATCCTCTCTCCTAATCCCTGATAGAGTTCTTTTCACACAATTGTAGTCTAAAACTGATGTTTGATCTGATGGCGCGATATTTCTATGATCTACCCCAGTACTCTCATGGATTAGGCCCTTTTTTGTTGTTGTTGCATTGCAAGAGACTTGGATTTTAAATTTGTAGTTATGCATGTAAGTTAAGTGAAAATTGCTGTATGTATCCAGTTACTGCTGTTATTAAACTATGGATTCATGTCGAGACCCTTTTTTTCACATAGTTATTTTGTCCATTTGGCTTCGCACTTGTTACGTGCTTCCCCATCCATAGGAAATATTTTACGAGAATGCAGGAAAATGAATCTGATGAGAAACATATGCATTCTGGAGGTGCTTCTTGATCCAAGTTAGGAGGTTCTAAACTTGATCCGAAAGGTATAATTCCCCAGAAAGCGAAGAATGAAAGCTGCAACCTGTAGAAGGTGCTCGGCAAAAACCTTTCTTCAATCAATCCATTTGCATGTTTAAGTTCGTGATTAACATGGTAAAACTCGTGTAAATATAATCCTGGTTCCAGATTACCGAAGAAAAGTATATTTTAATGTTTTCATTACGGAAAAAAAACCTTTAATCTAAGTGCTAAAAAGGCGTCTCCTTTGAGAAGAAAAAGAAGCAGGGTATTGATTCCAAGAGTCTTTCACTCTTTTTAACCATAGAGAAGTAATCTATCGGAAGAAAATGTGGATAATCAAAATGGCATTTCGCCAAATGAAGCATTCTACAAGACTTGAATTTTATTTATTCTTTTTCTTCAACATCAGAGATTCCATTTCTGTTTACTACAAATTATATCTCCATTTCCTGTCAATCCAATCAAATCAATGGCTCATTTTTCTCGACAATTCGCCCTTTGCTTCCTGCTCTTCATCATCCTAGCATATACAGGTATGTTCCACATTCAATCAGACCATTGTGGATTCTTTGTAGTCTTTATTTCTGCTTGCTTGCAACTTATATTTGATTTTTGTGTCTGTTGTGTAACTTGATAGCTCAAGCGTTCACCGGGACATACGGGGTAAACTACGGGAGGCTCGCTGACAATATCCCGAAGCCGGAGAGTGTAGTGACGCTTCTAAAAGCAGCAAAGATAAAGAACGTCCGAATCTACGATGCAGAACCAACTGTCCTCAAAGCTTTCAGTAATTCTGGAATTGAAATATCGGTTTGTATCCCAAATGAGATACTGGCAGACATGAGCGTGTATGAGGATAAAGCCATGGCGTGGGTAAAAGATAACGTTCAACCGTACCTTCCTAACACACATATTCGAGGGATATCTGTGGGTAATGAGATACTGGGTCGTGGCGACGCAGCAACATCAGAAGTTCTTCTGGGTGCAGTCAAGAATGTTTACAGTGCTCTTGACCGGCTCGATTTAACTAACTTGATCAAGGTATCTACCCCACATTCTGAGGGTGTATTCGCAAACTCTTATCCTCCATCGTCATGTGTATTCAAGGAGGACGTTATGCAGTACATGAAACCACTCCTGCAGTTCTTTTCACAGATTGATTCTCCTTTTTACATCAATGCCTACCCATTTTTGGCTTACATTAGTGATCCTCAACATATTGATCTTAACTACGCTCTCTTTGAGAAGAATCCGGGGATTGTGGATCCAAAAAATAATCTCCATTACGATAACATGTTTGAGGCGCAAGTTGATGCAGCTTACGCTGCTCTAGCTGCTGCAGGTTTTGAAAACATGGAGGTTATTGTATCAGAAACTGGCTGGGCATCAAAGGGAGATCCAAATGAAATCGGGGCGTCACTTAAAAACGCTAAAACTTATAACAAGAATCTTCGTAAAAGGCTGTTGAAAAATAAAGGAACCCCATTGAGACCGAAGATACCGGTAAAGGCTTACGTTTTTGCGTTGTTTAATGAGGACTCGAAGCCAGGGCCAACGTCCGAGAGGAATTTCGGACTGTTCAAAGCTGATGGGAGTATTGCATATGACATTGGCTTCACCGGATTGAAGCCTTCATCTGCTTCTCGTTCATGCTCCATGGTGCTTGCATTATGTGTTTCAATGCTGCTACTCGTTCTAACAACCTTATAGTATCCAGAGAATCGAAGCTCGACACTCGTTTAAAATCGACTTTGTTTGACGCCAAAGTGGCTCCGGGATATACTAACATTTGGTTATTGATTTTCATTTTCTTTTCATACTTGTATATTTCATTTCTCATCTCCCATTCCTTTACCGGTTCTTGTAATTTGGTGATGACATAACAATAATAATTGGGCAAATTTATATTTTGGTATCTGAATTACGCCTATTGTTTATCTTTTTATCCTTCAAATTCACTCATGTTTTTTCCATTCTTTTTTGCAACTGAACTATTACGAGCTCCAAATTATTCGAAAACCCAATCAAAACGAGTTTCGAACTCAGGTAATTGGTATCGCATTTTTTTTAACTAATATTTTTTTTTGAAACCGAACTAGTATTTTCTTGGCGTTGTTAATACCAAAAAATCGCTCTTAGGTAAAACAATGTACCGTCGAAGTACTTTCTTTAGGTTCGAAAATCAAAATCGTACAAAACGAGTCTCAACCAAGAAGTTGGCCATTCATGTTTTGCTTCGGTTACAAAGAGAGAAAATGGGTTGATCTTAGGGGAGGGAAAGCAAAGAAAGTTGAGGAAATCAGTGGTGATTGAATTGTGTATGTGAGGTTGTCGAACTATGAAAGAATAAGAGCTTGAGAATGATCAGCTTGTTCTGTCTTCTGAATAGACAAAGTAGTCTATTTATAGTTGTAAGGAACACTCACTGCTTCCTCGTAAGTAGTGGAGATTGTGGAGAGATGGGAATAGTGGAGATAATGGTATGGTTACGCCAGAAGTTTCTGGAAACCTGTAAACCATTACTCTATTACTTAGCCACTTCCTTTAACTTCTCTCAACTTCTACCACTACTTGTATGGGGTGTTGCCACGCCGTACGTTACTGTCAACCACCAGATCAATACCCATAAGTAATTTCCCCATGTAACATATTTTGATTTCTTGTAGAAATTAGTAGAGTTATGTATTTTCTCTAGTTTTGTCCAGGTTTCCAAGATATACTTGATCGAATAATAGCCTAAGCTAGCCGACTTTGTCGAAGTGGCATATCTTGAAGAGACAACTCAGCTCTAAGGTCATGTGTGACTAATAAGAAGTTTACCGTAAGATGGCATTGTAAATGTGGTCATAGGCACTTAATATGCTCACGGCGTATTTGTGGCCTATTTGTGGCATGTTAGTAGCATATGCCGTATAGCGTATTTGTGGCATATTTGATTATGCTAGCCATAATAATACGCAAAGGTGCATGGTCGGGAAGCACGACCAATTTGGCTAAGGATGAAAGTTGGTCAAAGTGGCTTGAAAAGTTTGGTGGCGCGGTCACCAATTGATAGCTAACCAAGTTATGGCGCGACACGACCTACCTAATAGCTAGCCAAATCGTGGCGTGGGGAACGACCTAATTGATAGCTAGCCGAGTCGTGGCGAGGGGAAAGACCTAGTTGGCAGTTAGCCGAGTCGTGGCGCGAGGCACGACCTAATTGGCATGGGCATAGGATGTTAGGAGATATAGCCGCGTTGGTTCATGGTTGCGGCCACAAACTTTGGTGGGACGAAACGTGGTCATGGCCATGAACATTGGCTTGGCCGAGGAATTAGGTGGTCGTGGCCATGACATAGATGGGTCGAGAAGTTTGGTGGTTGTTGCACGCATTGGCTATCTGATAGCTGGTGGTCTCGGCCACGCATTGGCTATCTAAATAGTTGGTGGCCGTGGCCATGAATATTAGCCTATCCAAGGAATTTATGGCCATGGTCACGGGTATTAGTTTGTGACCACGACTAGATAATAAGACACAACCATATCAGCTTGGCTATGGTGCACGACCAGTTTAGCCTGGATATAAGGCGCGACTATGTTGGCTATGTAATCATGGAGCGCTGCTATGTAGCCATGGACGCAGAACGTTGCCATTAGGTGACCTGCCATGAACATGGCTATGCTAGCCATGGCAGGCCTGGCTATGAAGCGTGTCCATGGTGGTCCGGCTATGAGGCGCGTCCATGTTGGCGTCGGCACTGCTTTTGTAACATACGGAACATATCAAGGAATTCAACCGTGGAAGTTCTGCGACTCGAAGTTTGGTGGTCGTGGCCACACATTGGCTATCTGATAGATGGTGGCCATGGCCATGCATTGGCTATCTGATAGCTGGTGGTCGTGGCCACGAATATTAGACTAGTCAAGGAATTGATGACCATGGCTACGGGTATTAGTTTGTGACCACGGCTAGATAATAAGACACAACCATATCAACTTGGCTATGGAGCACGGCCAGGTTAGCTTTGGATATGAGGCGCGACTATGTTGGCTATGTAGCCATGGTCGTAGAACGTTGCCATTAGGTGACCTGGCCATGGCGGCCTGGCTATGAGGCGCGCCCATGATGGTATGGCTATGAGGCGCGACCATGTTGGCGTCGACACTCTGTTTGTAACATACATAACATATTCAAGGAATTCAGCCGTGGAAGTTCTGCAACTCGAAGGATGTTCAATATGATTTCGTACTAAATAGTATGCTTCTAATAGTACTTTTATCCAAAATGGCATAGTAGCTCATTCTGAATATTTATAAATTGTACCATCAATATATACTGATTAATATATGACAATTTTTATGGTCGTGCATAAAATAATGAGATTTCAACCGAGTGAAGCTCTAAAATCTTGCAGGCATATTCAAGGTCAGTATAGCCATTAGATGGATACGCATTCCCAATTCTCTTGTGAAATATAATGTATAAGTACGAATCTATAATTCTGATGTCGGGTCAGGAATTTATACATATTTATAAACATATATAGAATACCGAGAGTTCAACTGGGTGAAGCCATAATACATATATGATTATAGATATGTCTATGATATAGGTACAAAGACGATTTTTACAAGTTTTGCCCTTGTAAAAAAACCACCATCAACAGGTGTATAAATCAACCTAAACTATCTTGTAAATTTTTAGGTAAAATAGACTCTCCAGTCCAAACTAATTTTTTGGGCTTTTAGTCGAATGTTACACCCCGTGTTTTTAGCATGGCGTATGCTCAAAGATGCGCCATGGCCTGAGATGAAGCTTCATCTCAAGCTCTGTTGCGTAGAAAAAGGAAGATTGGCCGAGGCCAATACGCTGCCAAAAATTGCATATTACATTGGCATATTGGTCAAGGACAATATGGCACCGATGGGTGTAAGTCAGAGGATATATTGGCCAAAGGCCAATCTCGCATCAAAGGATGCATTAGGCCAGTTGGGAGGATGGCCTATAACAAAGTAACACCAAAATGGCGCAATATGCAGGTCATTGGCCTATGACCAATATCGCACCACAGTGGTGCAACAGGCCAGAGCAGGCTAGCCTTAGAAATGTACAACCATCACGGCTGGACATTGGAGTGGCCTATAGGCCAAAATCCGGAAGTACAGCCATCACGGCTCTTCACTGGACCTGGCGTAGGAAATGTTCAGCCATCATGGCCGGACATTGGAATCGGATGATAGGTGTTGTAAAACACCGTAATATCTATCTATTGTTTATGCTTTCTTTGCAAGTTTTCTTGTAAATTATGTATCTTATGTTTGCTTTTGAGTTATTTAGATACTTTGGAGTCATTATGAGCAAAACAAGGAAAAATCGTCTATTTGGAGCGTAAAGGTCAATTCACAGGCGAGTGATATGTGGAGCCAGCTAAAGTTATGCAGCAAAAGAGGTGAAGAATGATTTGTCGGGCCGGCGCAGAATCGGCAAATGAGCAAGTGCTAATGGGAGCTTGACTAAGGATAAGGGGAAGTCAAACTCCAAGGGATGTTATCTGTGGTGGCTAGGTATCATATCTTTGGGTGCCTATATCATTTCTTACCATTACTAAGTCAGAACTTCATGAGAAGTGTTTCTTTTCTTCTCCGATATCTGAAAGAGGGAAAACGGCTGCGGCTTGAGAGAGGATAGAAGGAACTACTGAGTTCAGTCCGATGGCTAGCTGTGATGAGATCGAGACAGAGAATTTGAGTTGCATTTGGAAACCCAATTTCAGAGGCTGCTGTCTGAGAGTTAGGGTTCCAGAGAAGAAGCAATTGATTTGGGGTTCTGAGCTTTGAGAAGATACAGGGAAGAGATCGGGTGATTAAGCTGCAGCAGATGAAGAAAAGATGAACAAGATTGAGCAGGAAGATTCAAGCTCAGATGCAGAATTAGAAACATGGGTTTGTCTCGGTAAATGGTGAATGAATTATGAAGAAATTGAGTAATTGTTGCTGGTAATTGAGCAAAGAATGAAATGGGTTTTGTATGAAATTCGATTGCAATGCAGGAAAGGAGATAGAATGATCTCGAAATCAGCAGAGCGTTCATCTCTGAAGCATCAACAAAACGCACACTAGGTGCTTGATAAACTGCCTGAACAGCCAGTTCTCACTGTCAGGTCTTGCTGTGGCTAAATCATGGGAGCAATTGTTGTTTTCAGTAGGTTGAAGCCAAGAAAACAGGTAAAAGTAAGCTTTTTGTTGTTAAATTTATGATGAACGACAAGCTCTCAACTACACCAAGTCTTCCCGTCAGCCAACCAAGGTTCATGGGTCTGTTTGCCAAGGAAGCTGATAGGTTTTGAGCTAAGCTGCTGATTGTGGTGATGTGCTTATGAAATGGATTATGCGAGATTGCAGCGGAAATTGTATGGAAGAACTGATGTTGTTGGTTGTGCAATTGAGAGATATTGCTGGTGGAAGACTGAGATGATGGTTGTGGTGCAGGTAATGGCATTTCAGGTGGTGGATTGTTGTTTGGAAGGTATTGTGGTCAAGACCTGGCTGGAGAAGTTGGCTTATGGAGACTAAGATGATTGCGAGTGCAGATGATTGAACTTCGGTAGTGGGGTCTAAAGTCGTTGGAGGAGTGGCAGTAGAGATGGTTATGAAACTTAGTTCGAATACAAGATTGAGACAGATATTGTGATTGCAGCAAGGAATGCATTCGAGATGAAGGCTGGAATCCAAGATGGTAGCTCTACAGTGATTGCAAGGGATTTACAAGCATAGTTCCAGGAACTGGTGAATGTATGCTCTACAGGGTTGGAAGTTCAGAGAATGAGAGTTAGGTTATGAAGTGAAGCTCAAGTCTGAGTTGAGAAGAACTGAGATGTTGTGGCTTGTGTTGGTGAATTGCAGGTGATGGTTTTTGCGAGATTGCAGCATGGAATGGAGAGAGATAATGTTGTTGCATATGGTTAGCTTGAAGCAATGAACTGGTGCTAAGGATTTTACTAGTACAGAGTGCTTGAACCAAAGCTGCAGAAATTGTGCGAAACACACGAATGAGAATGGCGGCCGGGTGAGCATAGCCCGGATGCCGGATTTCGAGCTTAGAGTATGGATCATAATATTTCAGTGAATCGCGAAGGGGGTTCGAGTCGGATGTATGAGCTACGAGTCACGCTTTTGGGCACGTTTTCGCAAGAACACGGAGTTGGCTTAAGTGGTTCTTTTGTGAATGTGTGGGCTGCAGAGAAGCAGAGTTGAGCTACTGGAAGTGTAGAAATGCCTGGTGATAGTTTATGATCATTCAAGTGGCCAGAGTCAGTTTTCCCGGTGACCGGATTCCGGCGACTGTGACCGGAAACCAGCGATGACGTCAGCAATTCCGTCGAACAATTTTGGACAGAGATTTTCACACGAGTATTTTCCACACATGGGCTTGGTGGACTAATTGGAGATGGGTTTTGAGAAGACCTAATATTGGAAAGAGTATCCTTTTGTAACGAGAGAAACATATAAATAGAAAAATCTTTCTCTAAAAAAAGATATATCTCCATTAGGGAGGCTTCTACTTGTTTTCTAGGGTTTCACATGATAGATTCTTCTAAACTCTTTGTGATGATTTCCAAAAACCCAATTAGTTGATTTATTTTGTTATTGGTTAAAGATGTAGTGGATTTTGAAAACAAGTTATGATTTTTATGAGTTAGTTTTCTCTCAATATTATCGTTTGATTTCTACGGGTTATAATAATTGCATGATTGATGTATTGCAATATGATTGAATGTTTGTTTAGTTAAGTCTAGAATTGATTGAACTTACATCCATATCTATAGCTAATTTAGGGTTCATCATCGAGCGATAACCTTAAATACGAGTAGCATGATATGATTATGGTTTGTAGTGATACATCCTTGTAGTCATATGTAGAAATTGACCTTTTCGAATTGTTTGCGCAATGTATTTCAATTGCATTGATTAGCCTATTTCTGAAACTTAATGCTCCTAGGAATTGAACTTAATTAGCGCAAGGCGTTAGGTTATTCTTTAGGTAGAATTCACATGCGCAGCTCTAATGTGTGTGTTGATGACTTAGGAAATTTACGGAGTATTCTTGCAATAAGATATTCTAGGGCTTTTGATGATAGAGATTAAATACGGATTCTATTCATATATTCAAAAAACTTGTTTACAATTGAAGATGAAACCTTTATCCAATATTTCACAACCTTGATTTGCGTGCTTTGCTTTTATTGTAGTTTTAATTTTATAAAAATCAGAAAACCCCGGTGTTATTTTTAGGAAACCAAAACATATTGACAACTCTAGACCTCTCGTGGGGAACGATCCTTTCTTGCCCTTGCTTCATTATATATTTTGAGTAGTAAGAAAGTGTAATTTATTTTTGACGCCTTACGATAAATGATCACTGGACTGTGAGCTTAATCGAATGTACATCCATCTTGGCCTAGGTTATTCAGAAATATAAGGCAACGACCATGAATAGTAAAAGTGGGAGTTGATGAATGATTTTTTCTCCCCCAATTCAAGTTGTAAAAATGTCAAGTTAACATATATAGGGAGGGGAAGTTGGTTGAAGGTGCATATGCGGACCATGCACCAAGTAAGCTTCATAACTTAGCCGAAAGAGTATAAATGATGCTTAAGTCTCATTTATAGCTACATAGCCTTCCCAATGGAGCGTATTAAGCATGGGCATCGCTATGCCATGTCGCATACTAAATATGAATTCCTTAGATGCATTCTGACGGAATGACCTATACGGATTAGGCCATTACCATTATTGCTTGACCACGGCCATGCAAACGAGTTGGCTTAAGCTTCATTCCTTCGTAGATGAACAACGGTCTGTGCTTGATCCCTTTAGAGTAGGGAAGGGTACGTAGGCAGCCGCAATGATTTGTAGCATTGCCGGTCCAGCACTTTGTCGCTCATATCATCTAATTGGGAGATGATTGCGACATTATGGCCTCTCATATCATCTGGCTCGGAAACTTGATGCAAGAGATGATTGTGGCCAAACTTGATGAGGCTAGTTGCATGCCAACAAGTGGATGCTCATACTACCTATCAAGCTACATAGAGTTGGTATATGTTCCAGTTGCGAAATTGGACATGGCTAATAGAGTGAGCTACGTTGGTAATCAAAGATAGGGAATGGCTATAGGCTCGGAGCGGCCTATGCCTAAGTCCCATGAATTTTCCTTATGCTTGGACAATACCCGGAAGCCAGTGATGCATGCAAGATGCATCAGACATAGCCTAAATAGCTTTAAACCCTTGGCGAACAGGGGTAAGATGGAATGGTGTGGGAAGTTGAGTTATCCGCACCATGCTCCACGAGCATGCCCGCAAGGGAAAATGGACGTGCGTTTGCCTAGCTTTAAGGCCCGGATCGTATCTTTGTAGTGGCGCACCGGGAGTTAAAATCCTGCGCGCCCTGATCTCGCCATGCGAAATTTTCCGGTCCGTCACCTTGGTATCGAGCAAGTTCCGAGATAACTCTAGGGATTTGTGCGGGAATGGCTTGTCAAATGAGTATTTTCCTTAATGGAAAACTTTAAGTTGGAGAGTAGGCCAACTTCTCACGGGAAAGAGTTTGTAACTCGCTATGCCAGTTACTTTGCGAATCGAGTTGAGCTTGTTTTAAGTACTGTGAGTTTGCCTGGCCTAAGTATCACCCCACTTACGAGTGGATATCCGGAAGACCGTCTCAGACGGTGGGTAGACAATGAGACTGATCATCCCCACAAGTTGGAGACTGGCCAACGGTGTGCGTTGTAAGGCCCGGTTAGCATCCCATTTACGAGTGGCAACCTGGATGACCGTCAGGGACGGTGGACAACTGGATACTGTTCCACACAGTACTGCGCTAAGATCTTATCATTTCAATGGCATTTTTCAACTTGTGAACTTTAGGGATTCCTGAGTGGTGGTATGGGACGCCCCTTAGGATACCTGGTTGAGATATCCTTTTGGCACTGGCTAATTGAGATTCTTGGAAAGTTGTGGACTCTTTTTGGATTCCTAAGTATGCGGTATGGGACGTTTGCTCAAAAGGTCTAAATTGATGTTCACAACAACTTGAAGAAACCCGTGATTTCTGAGCATCTGGTATGTGACTTTTGCTCAGGAATCCAAACCAAGAGATTGTCCACAATAGTTCCTTTTCTGAATTTCGGGGACGAAATTCTTTAAAGGGGTGAATATTGTAACACCCCGTGTTTTTAGCATGACGTATGCTCAAATATGCGCCATGGTCTGAGATGAAGCTTCATCTCAAGCTCCGTTGCGTAGAAAAAGAAAGATTGGCCTAGGCCAATACGCTGCCAAAAATGGCATATTACATTGGCATATTGGTCAAGGCCAATATGGCACCGACAGGGTGTAAGATGTAAGATATATTTTCTAAAGGACAATATCACATCAAAGGATGCATTAGGCCAGTTGGGAGGATGATCTAGAACAAAGTAACGCCAAAATGACGCAATACGCAGGTCATTGGCCTATGGCCAATATCGCACCACAGTGGTGCAACAGTACAGCCATCACGGCTGGACATTGAAGTGGCCTATAGGCCAAAAGCCGGAAGTACAACCATCACGGCTCTTCACTGAACCTGGCCAGGAAATGTTCAACAATCATGGCCGGACATTGGAACTGGACTGTGAGCCAGAACTGAATGTACATCCATCTTGGCGGGTTATTCAGAAATATATGGCAACGACCATGAATAGTAAAAGTGGGAGTTGATGAATGATTTTTGCTCCCCCAATTCAAGTTGTAAAAATGTCAAGTTAACATATATAGGGAGGGGTAGTTGGTTGAAGGTGCATATGCGGACCATGCACCAAGTAAGCTTCATAACTTAGCCTAAAGAGTATAAATGATGCTTAAGTCTCATTTATAGCTACATAGCCTTCCCAATGGAGCGTATTAAGCATGGGCATCGCTATGCCATGTCGCATACTAAATATGCATTCCTTAGATGCATTATGACAGAATGGCCTATACGGACTAGGCCATTACCATTATTGCTTGGCCACGGCCATGCAAACGAGTTGGCTTAAGCTTCTGTTCCTTCGTAGATGAACAACGGTCTGTGCTGGATCCCTTTAGAGTAGGGAAGGGTACGTAGGCAGCCACAATGAGTTGCGGATTGCCGGTCCGAGACTTTGTCGCTCATATCATCTAATTGGGAGATGATTGCGACATTATGGCCTCTCATATCATCTGGCTCGGAAACTTGATGCAAGAGATGATTGTGGCCAAACTTGATGAGGCTAGTTGCATGCCAACAAGTGGATGCTTATACTACCTATCAAGCTACATAGAGTTGGTATATGTTCTAGTTGCGAAATTGGACATGGCTAATAGAGTGAGCTACGTTGGTAATCAAAGTAAGGGAATGGATATAGGCTCAGAGCGGCCTATGCCTAAGTCCCATGCATTTTTCTTATGCTTGGACAATACTCGGAAGCCAGTGATGCATGTAAGATGCATCGGCCATAACCTAAATAACTTTAAACCCTTAGCAGAACAGGGGGTAAGATAAAACGGTGTGGAAGATGAGTTAGCTGTACCATGCTCCACGAGCATGCCTGCAAGGGAAAATGGACGTGCGTTTGCATAGCTTTAAGGCCCGGATCGTAGCTTCGTGGTGGCGTGCCGGGGGAGTTACGTCTTGCACACACAGGCGCGCCAGGCGAAATTTTCCGGTCCGTCACATCGGTCGTCTAACAACAGTAGTTAGAATGAGCAGGCCAAGCCAATAGGAGTTAGTATGTTTACACGTGAATAGAATTAGGTGATTCCTAACCCCATTTATTTTATCGACTTAGTCCCCACAGTCCCACTGCCAACCCATGCAAAGAGAAAACAACCATTTCTTGTATCAACTTTGTCTCAAAAAATACAATAAACAAAAATAAATCAGAAAACAAAAACAAAAAACAAAGAAAATTGCGCGTGTTTTATGTCAAAACTAAAATGGACAGAAATGTTTCAGGCCATAATACGCAACGAGATAATGAAGTACTAAATTACTGCGTGGCCTTTGATTGGCCTATTTTACTGAAGATAAAATAGCAAATGGCGTAGTGGCCCTAGAATAGCGTGCATTAGCGCCTGAACTAGTAAGTCGCGGTTTCTATGGTTTTGGCCGCGACTGTCAAAGGCCAAAAATAACGCGTGGGACCGTGCCATGGCCTTGGCCAAAGTCGCCATGGCCGAGAATGGCACGCCGACCACTCCATGGCCTTGACCAAAGGCGCCAAGGCCGATAATGGTATGCGGGACCACACCGTGGCCTTGGCCAAAGCTACCAAGGACGATAATGGCGTGCGGGACCACACCGTGGCTCAAGCCAAAGCCGCCATGGCCGAGAATGGCGTTGGACCTTGCCATGGCCTTGGCCACATTTCCAAGTCCGAGAATGGCGCGCAGGACCATGCCATGGCCTCGGCCAAAGCTTCCAAGGCCGAGAATGGCGCGCGAGACCATGACGTGGCCTTGGCCAAAGCTTCCAAGGCCGATAATGAGGTGTGGAACCTTTCCATGGCCTTGGCCAAAGTTGCCAAGGCCGAGAAAGGCGCGCGAGACCTTTCCATGGCCTTGGCCACATTGCCAAGGACGAGAATGGCGCGCGGGACCGTTCCATGGCCTTGGCCAAAGCTTCCAAGGCCGAGAATGGGGCGCGGGACCACGTCAGGGCCTTGGCCATAGCTTCCAAGGCCAGGAATCACTCGTGGGATCATGTCGTGGCCTTGGAGAAAGCTGCCAAGGAGGAGAATAGTGCGCGTGACCTTGAAATGGTCTTGGCCAAAGCTGCCAAGGCCGAGAATGGTGCACGGTTTATGCTATGGCGCGGTAGTAAGTATGCCACAGGCCATACTTCGCCAAGTTGTGAGTTACTATGCTATGGATTTGGTCGACATCTTTGGGATAATTTCAACTAGGCCATGTAATCCATTCTTGTCTTAGTTGAAGCGTCATGAGTTATAAAGGTCAGATTGTGGCCTTGGCTATGTCTAGCCAAGATGTTATATGATATGCAATATATGTTATGGTCTTGGCTATGCTTAGCCAATACGCCGTAATTATTAGGCTATCGATCATGATTTGATCATCATATGGCTACGATCTAGGTTTTGAGTCTATGGCAATACGCCAAACCTAGATTTGAAGTTCGGTGCAAATTTAAGTACGACAGTGCCGTTATAGTATGTTCAAGGAACTCGGCCGTGGGAGTTTGCTACTTGAGACGATACTGATATGACTATGTACTAAATATGATATCCTTAGTAGCATGTTAATTCAAGAATGACGTCAAATCCTATTCCGAATACAAGTTATGCCATTCATGCAGCATAAAAGGTATATGTATTGGCGCGCATAAAATAACTAGGTTTCTGCTGGGAAAATCCCTGAAATTTGGCATGCATATACATATTTAAAATAGCTGCAGGACTACCATATCCGTTAGTTGAATATGCTTTATTGATTCTCTTGCGGAATACAAACTTATTTATTACAAATATCCTAATCATGATGCCGGGTCAAGGATTTTCATTATGTTTCTGCAAATAGCAAGGCCAATTTACCATGACCGCCTTGTCAAAAACTCACCATCAACAATTTTTTTTTTTTTGTTGTTGTTGTGATCACACAACAGGGAATCAACCTTAAGTTATAACTTAGGAGTTCAACCTTGGCAAATCCCGTTTTTTTCTTTGCAACTGAACTAATATAAGCTCCAAATTATTCGAACACTCATTCAATACATGTTTTGAACTCATGTAATTGGTATTGCATTTTCATTCTTTTTTTAAACTAATATTTTTTGGAAACTGAACTATAGTATTTTCCTGACGTTTAAATTAACTTAAACTATCTTCTAACTTTTTAAGTGAACCAAGATTAACTCTCTAAAGTTAATTTTTTTCGAACTTTTAGTCGCCGTCCGGCAACAGTAGTTAGAATGAGCAGGCCAAGCCAATAGTAGTAAGTCACACGTGAATAGAATTAGGTGATTCCCAACCCATTTATTTTGTCGACTTAGTCCCCACAGTCCCACTGCCAACCCATGCAGAGATAACAACCACTTCTTGTATCAACTTTGTCTCCAAAAATACAATAAAACAAAAATAAAATCAGAAAATAAAACAAAAGACAAAGAAAATCCGTTGTAAAGTTGAAGTTGTAGCTTAAATGAGACGGTTGACCTCCTAAAAATGGGTCGACCACAGCCTACTAAAAATACTTTCTCCCATAATCACGTAAATTTTTTCTGCCTTGAATAAGTCTAAGAAATTATTAGTATAAAAAATCAATGTGGTGTTGGTATAAAAATTCCACACACGAAGCAGCCAAAGTTGACGTATGAATGAATGAATGAAAGATCATAGAAGAAGATGAGACTTGAAAGCGTACAAGTTGGTGATTTGGCGAAGGACATCTAATATATGACTGACATACTCGTGTAGTCGTGTCGTGTTAATTGCTCACCCATAAAATGGAGTTCCATTGAATATTATTATTATTACGTACCATTCACGGTGGTGTAAAAAAAGAGAATATTATACACGTACACGTTGTTGGCCGTGAGGGAGTCGTAAAGATGGATGCCAGGCCTAGGCTGTGCTCATCACCTTGAAAACACAAGAATGATGCGTCATGCCGTGGTCCAAACGTATGCAAGGAAGCTTCGGCAAATTAGAACTGTTTCCAAGGGTACAATCAAATCTCAAGTCATGAGTAGTTTATTGGGCAAAACAAATTAGGCACTTCCAAATGGAAATGCATAAGCCTTTCTCGACCGCCAGAGTTATTATTAATTTTGAAATCTTTGTATATAATCAACTAACTGATTCAGATGTTTCCATCATTTTTCTTTGTTGTTGAATTCGGGTTTTCTTGACTGCTTTTCTTCTTCTTCTTGGGTTTTTGATTGATAACGTACGCGTACGGTATCTCCTTTGTTCCCACACCGGAAATGATAAAGCAGAAATGATAACTTGACATTCTAGAGAAGAAATCGCTTTTGGTGTTTCTAGTTTTTCTTAACCTGCACCATGTTTGTTTATTCCTGACTCACTTGAGTCGTCTGGATCTGAAATATCAATCCGGATGTTTAGAGTGAAATCATATTTTCACTCACACTGGATCTAACTCGATATGTTTGTTTTGAGTCGATTCAAGACTCATCTAACTCAAAAAACGTGAGTCAGTGATTTGGTCCCATGAGTCAGGGGTATTTTGTTACCCGACTCAAATGGGTCTGAGTCAGGGATTATGTCTGAATCAGAGGTCGAGTCAGATCTTACTCAAAATGCAAAACAAATGATCGATTTTGTTCACGACTCGATCCGAGTCGGGGTGACTCGAGTCGGATCCGGCAAATGCAAAACAAATGGTCTCCATTGACTCGGCCTAGGGCAAACAAACAAGGTCTTGGTCTTTTAAATGTTGTGTTCCATGGAGTTTAGGGTCCAGTTGAGTTTGGCCTTGAAACACAATGAAAAGTAACTCTTTCTTTTTATGGAACAATTAAAAGTAGCTTAGCTCAGGGTGCTAAACATTCAAGAGTATTTATACAAACAACAACTGTGAGAAAAAACTGCTCCAAAACGCTTAGATCCAGAGAAAAATATTATAATTGCTTTTTAAGGAAAATAAAGTCTTATCCGAATGCCATGAGATCCTGTAAAAAAATATATCATGTAAATATGTGATTTTATAGAGTTTAATTTTCACAATTTATTTAGGATTTTTAAAAATTGCAATTGAAGTGAATAAGCTAATGCAAAGTGGTAAACTCAAGGATCCCAAGATTCCCATAGGTTGTTGCAACTTGAAAACAGTCGAAACTAGTAATAAAAACTGCAAAAAAGAACTGCTCCAAAACCGCTTATACCTTGATTTTTTTTTTTAATCCTTTTTGAGGAACAGAGGATCTTATCTGAACGCCATGATTTCCTGTAAAAAAATATACCATGTGTCTAGGTGATTTTTGAGGAGTTGAATTTTCGTAGTGTGTTTAGATTTATGAAAAATTTAACCGATGAATAGGCTACTACAAAGTGGTAAATTTAGGGATCCCAAGATTCCCAACGATTTTTGTAACTTGTAAACCCCAGCAAAAGAGCTAGACAATCTAAACCAGCCATGCAGCTAGTGGTGTCATATTCAGTAGCCATAAGCTAAAAGTCCAAAATAAAAGTAGCTTTGGAACGGACACGCTGCATGGACCGAACTAACTAAAGGAGTTTGAAGAGTAGGTCACCTAGCCGAGCGTCGTATAGATAGATGTTTGTTGAGGAGTAAGTAGCCTGCTTTTGAAATGATCATCTGATCTATGGGACAAGTTAGGACCTTTCACTTGGTTTGCCCTACTTAATACATTTCAAGTTAGAACGGGGATAATGCCCTACTTAATACTCCCTCCGTCCCATTATTAGATGACCTAGTTGAAGTTTGCACAATTCTTAAAGCAATGAATGAAATGAGTTTTTTTTAAGTATTTTTTACAACTATACCCTTATGGATAATAATTTGTAAAATTTATAAATCATTTATCTCTCAAACTATATCATAAATTTGCGTAAATTTTGTACCGTTGAAAATCATTTTAAAACACCTACGCAACGAGTATAAACATGAATATTAAATTATACATATTTCTTATGATACCGATAATCAACCAAAAGGGTAGTTTTAGAGATATCCCCTTGATTAGTAAAATAGGTCAACTAATGATGGGACAAGATCTTAGACCAAGTAGGTCATCTAATGGTGGGACGGAGGGAGTACATTTTTCATCCCACAGTTGTTGTTTTCGAAGTACATTCCATCTGGAAACTTCTCTACAAAATGTCATATACTACGAATGGAAAAAAATAAGATGAAATTAAGATTGGAATTGAGATTTCAGGCAAGGGATTAGCAGGCAAAAGCCAAACAGAAAAAGATTATGTCCAGCCAGGTTGTTACGTTGGCCACTACGCAAGCACTACTACTGCTCATAAATCATCATTATTCATCCATCCTATAATGCTAAACCCAATAATAACTCTTCTTAGAGTACTAACTTCAAGTACTAACTGCACACTATACAATGAATCATTCCACCTCAATCTGTTGGGGAAATAATCTTAGGTTAGGAAAACAAAGCACATGCCAACAATAATACAATACAATATACTTTCTCCCCTTTTCCAATCCCACCAAATATCAACTCGCTGGAACATTTTATATTTTTATATTTCATTAAAAATATATATTGAACATTTTATATTTCAATATATAGGCGGAGAAGTGGGTTTCTCTTAAAATAAGAAAAAACTTTAATTTCCTACATATCCATCCTTTTTCCTGTCTTACCCTTTGTACAATTTCCAACATTAGAGACATTAACTTAATTGTGGTGATAACTACCTATAATAAATAAGGGTAATTTATGGAAAAACCCATCTTGAAATTGAAAATCTGTCTATCTAATGGTACTACAAATTTTTAAAACTCCGCCTATATAATAGAGACGGAGGGAGTCAAAATGAGGAAGGATCCATTTATCTTTAATTTTCGTACTATCTCACATTTTGGGACCTTATTTTGTAAATAAAAACCAAATGGTGATGAATTTGAAGCTAAAATTTTTGGGACGTGTTCCACTTATAAAGATCTATATACTTATTTAAAATGAGCGCATTCCGAAATGTATAATATCATAATCTACCGATTTTAATTTCAATGGTTAAAAATCATGATTTTCAACCTCTCATTTTTAAAGTAGTAGATGGTGATGTTGTACATTTCGAATACACTCATTTTTGGTGAGAACATAGAGCTTTGTAAGAGGAACATATCCGTAAAACATTGGCTTCAAATTCGTAATGTTTTGATTTTTATCTACGAAAACGAAGTCCAATGTGTGAGATAGTGTAAAAACAAAAGTGTGAGGGAAACCTCCCTCAATAAAAATAACTATGGAGGCATGAACAAAACTGTTTTTTCTGTATTTTTTCGTACTTTTTTCTTTGATTTGCTCAATAATTATATGGGGTATAAGGCTTAGGCTGGGTTTGGTAATGCTTTTATTTTTCCAAAAGCACTTTCAAAACCTATATATGTCAATAATTTTTGATATTGGTGTTTGGTAAAAAAAAGTCAAAGTGCTTTTTACCCAAAACACTTCCAAATTCCTCAATTTTCAAAGGTTTTCCCTATTTCCTATCCCCATTTTTCCTATTTCCCATCCTCTTCACAATTTCTAAAATCTACTTATTTTTAAATTTTGATTTTTCCTATGTACCACCTATAAAAGCCAAATTGACTATAATTATGACTATTACAATTTTTATTAGTCTTCTTCATTAATCCTTCTTTTTCATTAAACAAAACCAAAAACAAACAAGGTAGGAACCCTAAAAAAACAATAAAGCTAGAAACTCTAAGTTAGATTTCAATTAATTATCACACCGTTAATAGCACTGTAGAGAATATATAGGTTTTACTTCAAATCAATGCAAAAATAGTAGCATTAATCAATTGCAAAGTTATCACTGGAGAATTCGCAACAAGAACAATTAGAGTACTAACTCATACAATGAAGAAAGAGGTGATCTCGAACAAATCTAGAAGCTTCAGGACCACCATGACCATCATGAACACCAATAAAAACTCTTGACTATGATCTTCTATAATTTCATTGGCTTGAAAAGTAGCAAATGAAAATTCTCCAAATGAATGACGATCAAGATCTCCAATCAAAAGTAAAGAATCAATTCCACTGACTCATCATTCCTTGTCATACTGCGTACAGTCTAGCCGGACCTAAACATACTTCCAATTTATACTTGACAAAAAAAATTGTGCATGATGCAATTAGTGCGGCATAAATCATAAACTCCATCATATGCTCCACCTAATTTTAAGTAATATGACGGCCTAGTTCCCCTTGTCCGCCATTTTCAATATCTAGCTTAAGCTTACATTACACACCAATTTTTCTCCTTCTCTATATTCACTGATCTACGATGACTTCAAGTCTGTTATCATTTTGATTGTTGCAACTTTTAAGAGGTAATCGGTGGTGGAGGCGGAGATGAAAACTTGATTTGTTATCTAGGGTTTTTTTCCGATTTAGTTGTAACGTGATTTTATTATTGGGTGTAAATAAAAAGTCAAGAGATGGTATTTAGGATTTGAGAAATTTTATAGGGGTGGTACTTAGGATAATTAGGGATATGAATTAAGATGGATGGGAAATAGGAAAATTGAGGGTGGGAAATAGGGAAAACCTTTTCAAAAGCTGGGGAGGAGGAGCTTTTAAAAGCTACAAAAGCATAAGCTTTGGTCCCACCAAAATTTAATGCTTGATTTATCCTTTTTGTCCCTATTTTATTTTGTAAACGACAAAAATTACCCTTAAATATATATACAATCAATTTTTATTTCTTATATTTTATTCCTTTAAATATTATTATATTTTATTCTCAAATTATTTTATGATATCATTTCATTTAATTTGTCAAAAATAAAAATAAAACAAATATTAAAGAAGGGGGTTAGAGTCAACTTATTGTTCGAATTCCAACTAGTTTCATTCAAATCACTCCCTTGTTGTTGATGACGATATTTTCTAAATTCGTTTCATTATTCTATGAAATGAATATACCGTATAATTTATAACAATAATAATATTAAATAATTATTTAATCTTAATATGATTTTTTGTTTGAAAATTATATATATATATATATATATATATATATATATATATATATATATGGTTAAGTAAAATAATTTTTTTCAACAATTATAGTAACAATTAGTAAATTTAATATTTTATATATTTTGTAAAAAAATTAATTATTTTTAAACCCAATAAAATTGAATAAATCTATTATCAGAGGTATGTCTGTTTTTGTAATTTGCCACAACAATAGTTGTTGAATATGATATTTTACCAAACACCCTTTGATTGCTTTTTTTAATCAGCTTTAACTTTAATTAATATTTTACCAAACGTCTAATCAACCCGCTTTTTCTCCACAAGACAAGAAACAAACGCACAGCTGAAAAGTGCTTTTATAAAAGCCGCAACAATACCAAACTAAGCCTTAGTCCTATGGTGTGCTAATCTAGCAATAGATTAGCAAAATCCACGTCAGCTAGGACAACCTCCTAATCCTATGGTGGATCTAATTTAGCATACTAGATGCGCTGAATCATTCAGCGAAAAATAAATTTAGGTTGTGCTGAATGGTTCGGCGCAACCAATCTCAGCCGTCAGATCAAAAAATAAGTCTAAATGCGCTGAACCATTCCGCTCAAAAAGTGATTTTGGTTCAATAACCATTCTACAACTATCTCAGCTATTAGTTCACATGCGAGCAATTGTGAAGAGAGATAACTAGTATTAACAAATAGACAATAATTTTTTTTTAATTTCTGCAACGTTTTTTGGCTAATCTAGCAGCTCAACCTGGACTTAATCTTATATAATTTGCTATAGCAACTTATTTTTTATTTTGCTCTTGTTCTCATTTTCTATTTTTTTTTTTTGATGTGAAAAGATCATATATTAACTAGCAAATATAATACAAAAGATTTACAAGATCATTTTTATCAAAAACATTAGAATCTATGCTAGACATATGAACTTTTTGTGCAAGTTATCCCGACATGTGTTGTAGCTTTTTAATCCTTGCCTCCTTGGCAATGTAGTCCGTGAATTGAGGTTATTCTTCCTCTTGATATATTTCACTTTAGCTTGAGGTAGACCGCCTAATATTATCCTTATTTCTTGCAAGGTGTTTTCCATTGGTCCACAGAATAATCGTGCTTACTCGATTTATATTGTTCTGGCTAACGCTTTGCATCGGTTACATTATGAAAACGCTTTGATAAAATATTCTCTTTTAACCACGAATCGCTTTTAATAGAGATTTTGCTTAACGTGAAAATCGACGTAGCCCACTCCGAACCCGCAGATAGGTGCATGAAACTCTTCATCTGCGAATATAGAATGAAAGCGTATCCCATCGACAAATCCTCTTTCTTAAAGGAAGCATCAATGAAAATTATCCAATGCTGAGTTATGTTGGACCAAGAGTAGTTGGTTGCGATTTTCTTTTGAGTTTTCATATCACCTTGAAGGGTATTTGAAGGGGAGGATTGAAGAAACTATTGATTTGCCCTATTAAATTGATTGGGTCCGGGTTTATTTTCTCAAAGACTACCGAGCACCTATATTTCCATGAACCAGAACAGTATGGTGGGAAATTTTTATCAAGATGGCTCAAGTTAGTTTCCAATCCACCATTTAATCCAGAAATAATTGTGCTAGAATTGTAACTTGAGATTATATTATTGAGGGAGAGACCAAACCAAATTGCTCTTGCAAACTACACTCGCGAAGAGATGAAGTTCCGTTTCTTGCGCTTGATTGTTACATAACGGCAAATCGAGTCGATATCCGGATTATGAGCACCTAGTCTAACGGATGTTGGAAGTACTTTTTGTGATAGTTTCCGGATGAAAAGTCTTATTCTGGAATTGCTTGAATTCTCCAAATCTTATTCCATGGGAAATCTAGGGTCACATTATTGTGTGATTACGATTGGCTAGAAAGTTATAAATATTCTATTAAAAGAGCACGTAAGTAATTGTGGAGTGTAGGTTGTTGGCTGCAAGGTTAAATAAAAGCTTTATTGCGACACTGTATATGTGTTACATGCCACTAAAATTTGATTTCCCCAAAAGTACTCCTATAATTTGCTTTCCAGTAAAATAAATGTGTGCAATATTATAGAGATAACTGCGGTTTAACACGTCAAATTTTCATCCTCGCAAAAGTAACGCGTGTGCCTGACGTATTTGCGAACAAGATATTATTAGCAGTACAAAGGCCTGACGGGGTCTATTTGCATGCCAAGTGACATTAGAAGTAGAAGGAAGTTTCCTTTTGACCAAATCAAAAGTTGACTAGTCAATGTCATGACAGTGGCCCCACACGCTAGTACAAGTTAAAGT
>JAJJWW010001953.1:0-126080 GCA_023531295.1 Papaver armeniacum | reverse complement strand
TTTTTTCATCCACATGTTATTAGTCACATTATCACCAACCGTAGGTAAACGACTAGATCGGTGCTAAACCCCTAAATCCCTTGTATCACCCTGGATACGGAAGTTCTCGACTACGGATTCTATTTACCAAACCACCTAGTAGTAGATCACTCTAGATGTAATTTAAAGAAACGCATTAAGATTTATGAACTTATTAGGTTAATATTAGTAGTTAGACTCTTAGATCAAGGTCTACTTGCTAACGTTGTTTTCACACACAATTGCTCCACGGAATCCCTCCGCAAGGTCTCGTGTTTGCTACTTATGTAAAGAGTCAAGAAACGATTACTTATCCCCTAACTTTCACTAGCTTTAGATTAAATTAACAAATCAATTTAGCGTGCACTCTAAACAACCTATCAATCAACCATGAATGTATAAACATTCCTATTAGTAAAAACAAACGATAATCATGTGAAAAACTTCAAGATAGAATTGAAACACAACTCAAATCATATATTAAGAACTAGGAATTCATCCTCAATCAATAAGAAAATTAGCTACTCATGTTTTTGAAATTCACACAAATAATTAAAGGGAGAATTTTTTCGAGTTCACACAAATAATTAAAAGAAGAATTTTGAAAAGCAAGCAAAAACACAAGTGTTGTGTGTGTAGAGAGATGTGTAAAAATATGTGTAAAAGTGTGTAGAGAACTTCTCTACTTATAGGCTTCAATGTTCTCCAAATCTTCCAAGGAATAGAATCCTCATTCCATAATAATTCAATTTCCAAATTCAAGTCTTTCTCATCTTCCATCTTCTCTTTCCAAATTTGAGCCAAATTCTCCATCCAATTCCAAGTCCAAGTCTTCACACCCATGACAAGAATCCACACAAAAATCAGTAATTTCGGTGTTGAGAAAAGCTGTGGTATTATGGCGAATTTGACTGGATCCGGCACTGAGAATCTTCTTCTCCGCTGACGGAATATTCCGTTATGATACTGATCGAAATAACGGTCAAACCGACGGTCTACGTTAGTCAATGGTCAAAGGGGCGGTGAGTCGATCCTTTGAGTCGACTTCTAACTCGGTGATTGGTCTAAATGGGTTGAGTTGAATCGAAGCCACGGATCGGTCATCTGAATCATTGAGTTGACTCGCCAGAGCCAGAGTCCGGCCGAGTTTCGTTTATTTATAGGACTTCTCAGGCCGAATTCAGGCCATTCTTCTTTCCTGTAACAAGCCTAACATACATCTATTTGAAACATTCATTCATCAACGGAGTTTCATTATTCGTGTCACAACCCATTTGCTCTCAATCACAGTGAAGATCTCTTCCTTGTTTTCGACCACCAATAGTATGCTCAAATTAACAACTCAAGAGACCTGTAAATCATTCCCATCATCGATTCCAACTCCATCTCCATATCAACAGACTACACATCCACCACATCCTAATCTCTGATTCCATTACAGCACAAACTCCTCACTACAACTGCAACCATCTCGATTCATAACCACAAACCCATCTCAACTTTTGACAGAACTATATCCGTCTCCGTCTTCATCTGCTGCTTCAATCTCGCTCTCTAACAGCATCAATCTCTCTATTCATCATCATAATCCATACCCACTCCTCAATTCTTCGAATACAACCTCAAGCCCATGACAGTATTTTCCGATTCAAACATCACCTTGTTGCGGAGATCGCAAATCCCATCATCTTCTTCAAAACCCATTTCTCGACCTTACGTACTTCTTGAATCCATCAATTCCACCATCTTCTTCCTTGTCTGTTCATGGCTTCAGTGCAGCATATCATCTTCAACCTCTATCGATTCATCTTCAGAAACCCCAATTGCAACTTCGATTTCTTCTCTCGTTATCTCTCTTCTCATCGATCTGGAATTAACAATAGCACCGCTTCTTCAATTTCGAATGGAAAGAATGAATGAAAAATGATTGATAGAAGAGAAAAAAACCTCTTCTCGATTTAGGGTTAGATTGATTTGAGGCGGGATATTGGTACTCGGGCACTTCGATAAGGGGTAACCTAGTTATAGCCCCTTAACCTCGGTTGACCTGTACTAGTACTCCTCCCTAAAGAGTTTCCCCTTAACCTTGACTGGGCTCCAGATAATGTTCTCCCATGAAATGACAATTTTACCCTTTTGCTCAAATTGGGTGATTTCTTCTTCTTTTCGTTCGTGCGACTCCATAGTGGCTATAAAACTCAAAACAAGCGTAAAATACATAATTTACAAGAAAAATAGCAAAGAAAGCATAAACAATAGATACTAAATAGGATGCATTCTACACCCTATCAGATTCCCCCACACTTAGACTTTGCTAGTCCTCGAGCAAATCAAACTAAAACTTACAACTTCAAAGCGTTCCAGCGTCCCAAGCATCCAAAGAGTTATGAGGACATAGAGTTTCTGCATGCTAGTAATAAGAAGTTATAAATACTAAAGAACATATTCTCATTCTTAAATGTTGAGTGAGAAATAACCACACCATAATGAGAGAATGCGTGTTTGAGAAACGATCAATAAGCATTTCGCCTCGACTTACGCCTCACCAAAAAGGATTTTATGATAATTGCACTCAAAAAAACGGCTTTTTATGGGTCTCACATGTGTGCGGGTAGGAATGAAGAGAGAAATCTGCAACACTTGAATGGTGGGAAGGACAACTTCCAAATATTTTTAAAAACCCACATCTTTTAACATTTTGAAAAACCATTTTTGGAGCGATCTCTAAGAAAGGAAATCAACCACTATTATCGAGGATGAGATTACTTACTCACCTTCACATCCGATCGCCAATTATGATAACACCACTCTCCGCATCCAATAGAAACGTCTTAGCTCCTCGTCTTTATCTTCTTGGTCTTCGTCTTCGGCTTCAACTATTGGTGATAAACTCTCGAATTTCATAAATCCTTAACAATTTGTAACTCTTTTTACCTTAAATCCTTGTCGCTTGAAACTTCCTTATATTTTCCTTCCCCACGGCTTATTAAATAAATAAAAACAAAACAAATATTTCTCTTGTCTCTTTTTTTTTTTTTTTTTTTGAACAAGAGAAATATAACAAAGTGAAAACAAAATAAACCGTGGCCGTGGGAGAAGTATTTTACCGCTTGATTCTTCACAACTTGTATCGTCTAGAAATCATAAACTTCAACAATTCTCACCTTTTGATTTTCTTAGCTCTTGTGAATAAGTCTTTATACTTGGATATAGAATTACCTCATTGTATTGTAAGTCCTCAACAAATATGTAAAAATCTGCTTTTTGTATGTTGCTTTACTTGAATTTGATATTTGCTCTTTTTCTCATTCCGTTGCTTGTAAACCTTAAACTTCTTCAACTTTCCTTGTAGATTTTGATGTCGCTCCTTGTTGATGATGATTGTGTTTCTATGGACCCGTTGTTGTCGAGAGAGAGAATGGTGCTAATCGCAAATCGAACTACAAGAAGGAGGCTTTCATCTATAGACGTCACCCTTATGATTGACAAAATTAGCACTCAAGAGATCAAAGAGTAGTGCTTCTATTGGTGGGAGGTTGGGTAGCTCACCATTCTACCCGGAATTAACGTACGGTGACACACGCTCAAAAGAAAGCTCTTTAGTCAGCTACAAAGAATATTTGGTCGGTGCCTCACATGATATAAATATGGGTAGTCTCCACTAATGATTGATCAGCAACTCTAATAATGCATTTCTCCCTGCACCAAATTTGCATCACCGGCTTGATTAAATCCATTATTTAACACTCTAACAAGCAAGAAATCCGAATGTAGTTCTCTAACATTTCCAAGTTCAATTATGTCGAGCAGAATCTCTATGTAAACATACCTAGAAGTATGCTAGTGACTCTAAAATCTCTAAAAGTTGAAGGTTTTATGTAAAAGTTTTTTTTTTTTAATATTTTTTTTTTTAACATGCTTAACCACTCCCCCACACTTAAACCTTACATTGTCCTCAATGTAATTGAATAAATCTAGTAAAGTCAAGGTGGGAAATTTAACATGATAAAGAACAAGAAAAAAAAAATAACAAAAATAAAAAGCAAAAGGATAAGAAATACAAAACCTATGGGTTGCCTCCCATTAAGCGCTTGTTTTAAAGTCGATGACCCGACTTAGCCCTTGCTAGATTCATTAGCCCGCATATACTAACAATCGGAAAATTTGGGGATCAACCCATAATACCTGTTTTGCAAACAATAACTCCATACAAATATTAGCACAAGAAAACAATAGTGAAATTATCGCTCGATAAAATTTCCCCCACACTTATTCTCGTCCACACTCGGAAGTGTATAAAGAACATAGAATTTGGGAATTTCCATGTGTTCCTCTTGGCAAACCTGCATGGTGTTAGAATCAAGTGTTTCCAATGGTGGATATCTAGAAACAAAATCATCCAAAAATACTTTCGAAGCACATACATTCAAACCAATAAGAGGTAAAGGAGAAGAATCAATATGCAAAGGGTTAGACAAACCTTGCACAATTTCTTGTATTATAGAATCCTCTTCATCCTTAAAAAATTCAAGTGAATTACTTACCTCTTGTATATCGTGGTCCTCTAGTAAACCTTGCAACCATTCTTCGTCGTTTTCTACCTTAACCAAAGTCTTGGCATCATTAAAATCATTGGCTAGTTCAATTGGGTCTTCCACAAAATCAATGAATTTGGTTTCATCCTCTAGCATCACCTCTTCAACATTTTCATCATCGGAATCGGGCCATTCACTAAAATGATTTTCGTCGGTATAAATTGTAAGATCTTCTTGTGAGGGTGTTACACCATTTATAACAATAGGTAAGTCACACCCAATCTCCTCCTTTTGAATAGGTGAAGGATCGTTATTATGATCCGGAGTTGGAATAACTTTATCCTTGTTACAATAATTTTCATAAGGTTCAAAATCATCATCGTAACCCATATAATAACGTTTTTCACGCTCTATTCTTAAAGTTCTTTTAGCTTCAAGAATTTCTTCATCCGATGCTAGGCCTTCATCGATCAATTGATAGAACCTTCTCTCAAGTTCCCTCAAACTAGGTTGCCTTGCACCAAGGAGATCACACATAGATTTAGAAGCATAACTATCCTCCCCTCCTAGTAATTGTTCACTTACATACCCGTCATAAGGTTGTTGATATTTATGAGAATATCCATAAAGTCTGTATCCTAAGGATGGTTGGAAGTGACCATAATGTTGAGGTTGAAAACCGTATTGATTGTTGTAATATGCTTGCTCTTGTCCACCATACATGGAAAACTGGTACCTGAAATAAGATTCTCAAAAACTTAAGTTAGATACGAAATAGAATCCAACAAAGCAACAATAAAGCAAAAAAAAAAAAAAAAAAAAAACTAAAATCATCCGCTGCTCCCCGGCAGCGGCGCCAAAATTTGATACGTGTCGTAACCACAAAAAATTAATCAATATTTTTCCACTCAATTAAAAAGTAATATAGTGTAGCCAAGTTCGTTCCCACGAGGAGCAAGAAATTCTAGTTGTAAAAATTTTCACAAAAGGGGGGTGTAAAGCAAAAGAAAGTAAACAAAGCAATTAAAAGTTAAAGTTGAAATCAATAAGAGAGACAAGACCAAGGAATCCTTCTTCGTTTCAAAACAATGATTCAAGTTATGTTTTTTCATCCACATGTTATTAGTCACAGATTATCACCAACCATAGGTAAAGCAGCTAGATCAGTGCTAAACCCCTAAATCCCTTGTATCACCGGATACGGAAGTTCTCGACTACCGGATTCTATTTACCAAACCACCTAGTAGTAGATCACTCTAGATGTAATTTAAAGAAACGCATTAAGATTTATGAACTTATTAGGTTAATATTAGTAGTTAGACTCTTAGATCAAGGTCTACTTGCTAACGTTGTTTTCACACACAATTGCTCCACGGAATCCCTCCGCAAGGTCTCGTGTTTGCTACTTATGTAAAGAGTCAAGAAACGATTACTTATCCCCTAACTTTCACTAGCTTTAGATTAAATTAACAAATCAATTTAGCGTGCACTCTAAACAACCTATCAATCAACCATGAATGTATAAACATTCCTATTAGTAAAAACAAACGATAATCATGTGAAAAACTTCAAGATAGAATTGAAACACAACTCAAATCATATATTAAGAACTAGGAATTCATCCTCAATCAATAAGAAAATTAGCTACTCATATTTTTGAAATTCACACAAATAATTAAAGGGAGAATTTTTTCAAGTTCACACAAATAATTAAAAGAAGAATTTTGAAAAGCAAGCAAAAACACAAGTGTTGTGTGTGTAGAGAGATGTGTAAAAAGATGTGTAAAAGTGTGTAGAGAACTTCTCTACTTATAGGCTTCAATGTTCTCCAAATCTTCCAAGGAATAGAATCCTCATTCAATAATAATTCAATTTCCAAATTCAAGTCTTTCTCATCTTCCATCTTCTCTTTCCAAATTTGAGCCAATTTCTCCATCAAATTCCAAGTCCAAGTCTTCACACCCATGAGAAGAATCCACACAAAAATATGTAATTTCCTAAGGTCTAGAAGATTTGGGTCCTAAGGAAAGCTGGTATTATGGCGTGTTCATTTTTTTATTTTTTTTAATTTGGACTAATCCAACCCAGATTCGACGGTCGATCATGGAATCTTCTTCTCAACTATTGACATGAATATTCCGTTATGATACCGTCGAAATAACCTTTTGGTCAAACCGTGATTAATAAATAAACTATGGTCTACGTTAGTCAATGGTCAAAGGGAAAGGAGAGAGATTCAGAGTGAGTCAATCAACTTACCCCATTTATTGAAATCATACTGAGTCAGATGATGAATTAAACCACAACTTATGTATTTCTTCTAACTCATTTTTACAAGCTGATTGATCTAAGCTGGAATCCGTTGAATTGAATCAGCAGAAAGACGCTATGGATCGAAATGTAACCTTTCTTCTTCCTGTCATCCGAATCATTGAGTTGACTCGCCTTTTATTTTTAGTGGCAGAGCTCAACGTTAACAGTCCTACTAACGAACGACCCAAATACAAAAATTGTTTCGTTTATTTATAGGACTTCTCAGGCCGAATTCAGGCCATTCTTCTTTCCTGTAACAAGCCTAACATACATCTATTTGAAACATTCATTCATCAACAGAGTTTCAATTCAGCTCAGGTCACAACCCATTTGCTCTCAATCACAGCAGCATCTCTTCCTTGTTTTCGACCACCAACAGTAGCTGCTCAAATTAACAACTCAAGAGACCTGTAAATCATTCCCATCATCGATTCCAACTCCATCTCCATATCAATGTAGACTACACATCCACCACATCCTAATCTCTCGATTCCATTACAAAGACAAACTCCTCACCTGCAATCGCAACCATCTCGATTCATAACCACAAACCCATCTCAACTTTTGACGAACCATATCCGTCTCCGTCTTCATCTCGCCGCTTCAATCTCGCTCTCTAACAGCATCAATCTCTCTATTCATCATCATAATCCATACCCACTCCTCAATTCTTTGAATACAACCTCAAACCCATGAGAGTATTTTCCGATTCAAACATCACCTTGTTGCAGAGATCGCAAATCCCATCATCTTCTTCAAAACCCATTTCTCTGACCTTCTGTACTTCTTGAATCCATCAATTCCACCATCTTCTTCCTTGTCTGTTCATGGCTTCAGTGCAGCACATCATCTTCAACCTCTATCGATTCATCTTCAGAAACCCCAATTGCAACTTCGATTTCTCTCGGTTATCTCTCTTCTCATCGATTCTGGAATTAACAAAGCAAGAATCGCTTCTTCAATTTCAGGTGGAAAGAATGAATGAAAAATGATTGATAGAAGAGAAAGAAAACCCTCTTCTCGATTTAGGGTTAGATTGATTTGGGGCAGGATATTGGTACTCGGGCACTTCTGATAAGGGGTAACCTAGTTATAGCCCCTTAACCTCAGTTGGACTGCTACTAGTACTCCTCCCAAAAGAGTTTCCCCTTAACCTTGACTGGGCTCCAGATAATGTTCTCCCATGAAATGACAATTTTACCCTTTTGCTCAAATTGGGTGATTTCTTCTTCTTTTCGTTAAATGCGACTCCATAGTGGCTATAAAACTCAAAACAAGCGTAAAATACATAATTTACAAGAAAAATAGCAAAGAAAGCATAAACAATAGATACTAAATAGGATGCATTCTACACCCTATCAGATTCCCCCACACTTAAACTTTGCTAGTCCTCGAGCAAATCAAACTAAAACTTACAACTTCAAAGCGTTCCAGCGTCCCAAGCATCCAAAGAGTTATGAGGACATAGAGTTTCTGCATGCTAGTAATAAGAAGTTATAAATACTAAAGAACATATTCTCATTCTTAAATGTTGAGTGAGAAATAACCACACCATAATGAGAGAATGCGTGTTTGAGAAACGATCAATAAGCATTTCGCCTCGACTTCTGCCTCACCAAAAAGGATTTTATGATAATTGCACTCAAAAAGACGGCTTTTTATGGGACTCACATGTGTGCAGGTAGGAATGAAGAGAGAAATCCTGCAACACTTGAATGGTGGGAAGGACAACTTCCGAAATATTTTTAAAAACCCACATCTTTTAACATTTTGAAAAACCATTTTTCTGACGATCTCTAAGAAAGGAAATCAACCACTATTATCGAGGATGAGATTACTTACTCACCTTCACATCCGATCGCCAATTATGATAACACCACTCTCACGGCATCCAATAGAAACGTCTTCCGCTCCTCGTCTTTATCTTCTTGGTCTTCGTCTTCGGCTTCAACTATTGGTGATAAACTCTCGAATTTCATAAATCCTTAACAATTTGTAACTCTTTTTACCTTAAATCCTTGTCGCTTGAAACTTCCTTATATTTTCCTTCCCCACGGCTTATTAAATAAATAAAAACAAAACAAATATTTCTCTTGTCTCTTTTTTTCATTTTTTTTTTGAACAAGAGAAATATAACAAAGTGAAAACAAAATAAACCGTGGCCGTGGGAAAAGTATTTTACCGCTTGATTCTTCACAACTTGTATCGTCTCGAAATCATAAAATTCAACAATTCTCACCTTTTGATTTTCTTCGCTCTTGTGAATAAGTCTTTATACTTGGATATAGAATTACCTCATTGTATTGTAAGTCCTCAACAAATATGTAAAAATCTGCTTTTTGTATGTTGCTTTACTTGAATTTGATATTTGCTCTTTTTCTCATTCCGTTGCTTGTAAACCTTAAACTTCTTCAACTTTCCTTGTAGATTTTGATGTCGCTCCTTGTTGATGATGATTGTGTTTCTATGGACCCGTTGTTGTCGCGAGAGAGAATGGTGCTAACTGCAAATCGAACTACAAGAAGGAGGCTTTCATCTATAGACGTCACCCTTATGATTGACAAAATTAGCACTCAAGAGATCAAAGAGTAGTGCTTCTATTGGTGGGAGGTTGGGTAGCTCACCATTCTACCCGGAATTAACGTACGGTGACACACGCTCAAAAGAAAGCTCTTTAGTCAGCTACAAAAATATTTGGTCGGTGCCTCACATGATATAAATACGGGTAGTCTCCACTAATGATTGATCAGCAACTCTAATAATGCATTTCTCCCTGCACCAAATTTGCATCACCGGCTTGATTAAATCCATTATTTAACACTCTAACAAGCAAGAAATCCGAATGTAGTTCTCTAACATTTCCAAGTTCAATTATGTCGATCAGAATCTCTATGTAAACATACCTAGAAGTATGCTAGTGACTCTAAAATCTCTAAAAGTTGAAGGTTTTATGTAAAAGCTTTTTTTTTTTTTTTTTTTTTTTTTTTTTTTTTTTTAACATGCTTAACCACTCCCCCACACTTAAACCTTACATTGTCCTCAATGTAATTGAATCGTCCTAGTAAAGTCAAGGTGGGAAATTTAACATGATAAAGAACAAGAAAAAAAAATAACAAAAATAAAAAGCAAAAGGATAAGAAATACAAAACCTATGGGTTGCCTCCCATTAAGCGCTTGTTTTAAAGTCGACGGCCCGACTTAGCCCTTGCTAGATTCATTAGCCCGCATATACTAACAATCGGAAAATTTGGGGATCAACCCATAATACCTGTTTTGCAAACAATAACTCCATACAAATATTAGCACAAGAAAACAATAGTGAAATTATCGCTCGATAGAAATTTCCCCCACACTTATTCTCGTCCACACTCGGAAGTGTATAAAGAACATAGAATTTGGGAATTTCCATGTGTTCCTCTTGGCAAACCTGCATGGTGTTAGAATCAAGTGTTTCCAATGGTGGATATCTAGAAACAAAATCATCCAAAAATACTTTGAAGCACATACATTCAAACCAATAAGAGGTAAAGGAGAAGAATCAATATGCAAAGGGTTAGACAAACCTTGCACAATTTCTTGTATTATAGAATCCTCTTCATCCTTAAAAATTCAAGTGAATTACTTACCTCTTGTATATCGTGGTCCTCTAGTAAACCTTGCAACCATTCTTCGTCGTTTTCTACCTTAACCAAAGTCTTGGCATCATTAAAATCATTGGCTAGTTCAATTGGGTCTTCCACAAAATCAATGAATTTGGTTTCATCCTCTAGCATCACCTCTTCAACATTTTCATCATCGGAATCGGGCCATTCACTAAAATGATTTTCGTTTGTATAAATTGTAAGATCTTTTGTGAGGGTGTTACACCATTTATAACAATAGGTAAGTCACACCCAATCTCCTCCTTTTGAATAGGTGAAGGATCGTTATTATGATCCGGAGTTGGAATAACTTTATCCTTGTTACAATAATTTTCATAAGGTTCAAAATCATCATCGTAACCCATATAATAACGTTTTTCACGCTCTATTCTTAAAGTTCTTTTAGCTTCAAGAATTTCTTCATCCGATGCTAGGCCTTCATCGATCAATTGATAGAACCTTCTCTCAAGTTCCCTCAAACTAGGTTGCCTTGCACCAAGGAGATCACACATAGATTTAGAAGCATAACTATCCTCCCCTCCTAGTAATTGTTCACTTACATACCCGTCATAAGGTTGTTGATATTTATGAGAATATCCATAAAGTCTGTATCCTAAGGATGGTTGGAAGTTACCATAATGTTGAGGTTGAAAACCGTATTGATTGTTGTAATATGCTTGCTCTTGTCCACCATACATGGAAAACTGGTACCTGAAATAAGATTCTCAAAAACTTAAGTTAGATACGAAATAGAATCCAACAAAGCAAGAATAAAGCAAAAAAAAAAAAAAAAAAAAACTAAAATCATCCGCTGCTCCCTAAAGCAATGGCATAAAATTTGATATGTGTCGTAACCACAACAAATTAATCAATATTTTTCCACTCAATTAAAAAGTAATATAGTGTAGTCAAGTTCATTCCCACGAGGAGCAAGAAATTCTAGTTGTAAAAATTGTCACAAAAGGGGGGTGTAAAGCAAAAGAAAGTAAACAAAGCAATTAAAAGTTAAAGTTGAAATCAATAAGAGAGACAAGACCAAGGAATCCTTCTTCGTTGCAAAACAATGATTCAAGTTATGTTTTTTCATCCACATGTTATTAGTCACAGATTATCACCAACCGTAGGTAAAGCAGCTAGATTAGTGCTAAACCCCTAAATCCCTTGTATCACCGGATACGGAAGTTCTCGACTACCGGATTCTATTTGCCAAACCACCTAGTAGTAGATCACTCTAGATGTAATTTAAATAAACGCATTAAGATTTATGAACTTATTAGGTTAATATTAGTAGTTAGACTCTTAGATCAAGGTCTACTTGCTAACGTTGTTTTCACACACAATTGCTCCACGGAATCCCTCCGCAAGGTCTCGTGTTTGCTACTTATGTAAAGAGTCAAGAAACGATTACTTATCCCCTAACTTTCACTAGCTTTAGATTAAATTAACAAATCAATTTAGCGTGCACTTTAAACAACCTATCAATCAACCATGAATGTATAAACATTCCTATTAGTAAAAACAAACGATAATCATGTGAAAAACTTCAAGATAGAATTGAAACACAACTCAAATCATATATTAAGAACTAGGAATTCATCCTCAATCAATAAGAAAATTAGCTACTCATATTTTTGAAATTCACACAAATAATTAAAGGGAGAATTTTTTCAAGTTCACACAAATAATTAAAAGAAGAATTTTGAAAAGCAAGCAAAAACACAAGTGTTGTGTGTGTAGAGAGATGTGTAAAAAGATGTGTAAAAGTGTGTAGAGAACTTCTCTACTTATAGGCTTCAATGTTCTCCAAATCTTCCAAGGAATAGAATCCTCATTCCATAATAATTCAATTTCCAAATTCAAGTCTTTCTCATCTTCCATCTTCTCTTTCCAAATTTGAGCCAAATTCTCCATCAAATTCCAAGTCCAAGTCTTCACACCCATGAGAAGAATCCACACAAAAATATGTAATTTCGGTCGCCGGAAAGCTGGTATTATGGCCGGAATTTGGACGGAATCCGGCACCGGAATCTTCTTCTCCGCTGACGAAATATTCCGTTATGATACCGTCAGAAATAACGGTCAAACTGACGGTCTACGTTAGTCAATGGTCAAAGGGGCAGAGTGAGTCAGTCACTGAGTCAGCTTCTAACTCAGCTGATTGATCTAACTGGGTTGAGTTGAATCGGCTTCTGGATCGGTCATCTGAATCATTGAGTTGACTCGCCAGAGCCAGAGTCCGGCCGAGTTTCGTTTATTTATAGGACTTCTCAGGCCGAATTCAGGCCATTCTTCTTTCCTGTAACAAGCCTAACATACATCTATTTGAAACATTCATTCATCAACAGAGTTTCAATTCAAATTTCAGTCACAACCCATTTGCTCTCAATCACAGCAGCATCTCTTCCTTGTTTTCGACCACCAATAGTAGCTGCTCAAATTAACAACTCAAGAGACCTGTAAATCATTCCCATCATCGATTCCAACTCCATCTCCATATCAGCAGACTACACATCCACCACATCCTAATCTCTGATTCCATTACAGCACAAACTCCTCACTGCAACTGCAACCATCTCGATTCATAACCACAAACCCATCTCAACTTTTGACAGAACCATATCCGTCTCCGTCTTCATCTGGTGCTTCAATCTCGCTCTCTAACAAAGATCAATCTCTCTATTCATCATCATAATCCATACCCACTCCTCAATTCTTCGAATACAACCTCAAACCCATGAGAGTATTTTCCGATTCAAACATCACCTTGTTGCAGAGATCGCAAATCCCATCATCTTCTTCAAAACCCATTTCTCTGACCTTCTGTACTTCTTGAATCCATCAATTCCACCATCTTCTTCCTTGTCTCTGCTCATGGCTTCATGCAAAGACATCATCTTCAACCTCTATCGATTCATCTTCAGAAACCCCAATTGCAACTTCGATTTCTTCTCTCGGTTATCTCTCTTCTCATCGATCTGGAATTAACAGCAGCAGCTGCTTCTTCAATTTCAGGTGGAAAGAATGAATGAAAAATGATTGATAGAAGAGAAAGAAAACCCTCTTCTCGATTTAGGGTTAGATTGATTTGGGGCAGGATATTGGTACTCGGGCACTTCTGATAAGGGGTAACCAATTTATAGCCCCTTAACCTCAGCTGGACTGCTACTAGTACTCCTCCCAAAAGAGTTGCCCCTTAACCTTGACTGGGCTCCAGATAATGTTCTCCCATGAAATGACAGTTTTACCCTTTTGCTCAAATTGGGTGATTTCTTCTTCTTTTCGCGACTCCATAGTGGCTATAAAACTCAAAACAAGAGTAAAATACATAATTTACAAGAAAAATAGCAAAGAAAGCATAAACAATAGATAGTAAATAGGATGTATTCTACACCCTATCAGCATGCCAACCAATTTGCCGCGCCCCACCATGCCGGCCTTCCCTATGCGGCTACCAACACGAAGGCGTGCGACGATCAACGGACACCCTTCCATCCTAGATGCAAATCCTAGCCGTCCAAGGTCGCCAAACAACGCATGGTAACCTTAGAATTCTTCCCGAGTTTTACTTTCGGGCTATTTTCACCTCCCGAACGAGCTCAAAACCTAAATATTCTCGCGTGAGGAGATAGGAAATTCTTTTCCGTACATAATGGAGGTTCGGACCATCAAAATCCGAGTCCGTATGAGAATTCTACAACGATTCTAGTAAAGGGCGCTAATTAGGGTTTCAACATTGTATATATAATTTGAGTAGAAAATGCTGGCCTCTCATTGAAAGTTAGGCCAAAAGCTTGAATTCTAGAGCTCCTGGCCCCCGGCCAATAAGAATCGAGGATTTCCTATTTATTTGGGCGAATTTTCCTGCACACCAAACCCTTTATGTGAAGATTACTCACCCCTACACGTCTAAAACATAACCTAACCCTAATCGCTAATTCTCTTCTCCTCTCTTCCCTCCTCTCTTCCTCCTAATACTAAAACTCTGAAACACCCTAATGAAACCCTCAAGAAAATGGTGAAAAAACGGCGAGATATACAACCTGGTCCTAGACCGTCACTAACAGCAGAAGAAGCAATCATACTAATCGCTATTTGCTTACAAAAGCAATCAGAAGCTAAAGCCAACTCCCAAGGCATCTATTATCTATCATTCAAGGTTATTTATGAATCCAAACTTCCGTTTATTTTTAACTTTGTTTTTGAAAGTGGTGGACTCAAATGGGTTTACTTTGATATTCACTAAGTTATCTTTGTAAATGGTATGTCCATATGATCACGTTTTTTTCCAGTCAGATGGTTACTAGATCGCGTACTATGTTTCCTTTTTGAAAAATGGAATGATGGCGTAAGGTTATCTAGATTGCGAATGGTAACAGAAGGTGATGGCTACCCAGTGCTCCAGCCTCCAGTATATAAAATGCTTATCTCCAAAACCTAATTCTTTTCTCTTCGCTCCTAATCATATTCTCTTCTCACTTCCCCGATATTACGAAGGTGATACAAGCTTATCATATTATATATGTTTGATTTCACTGATACCAAAAGATAGTATTGTTTTTATTTTTATTTATTTTTATATGGATTTTCTGTCAATCTTAATTTTACAAATCCTTCTTCTTACAACAGATAAACAAGGAAGATGAAGCACAACAAGTTTTAATTCCATGGGAAGGGAGGATTGGACTATGGAAAACTCCGGGATAAATTTGGTTTTCAACGTATGACTGCATGTCCGCGTGTATTTCTACACCGGGTCTTCTTCTTTGCTCATAGGTACTTCATCCCAGTTCCGTATTTGCGATTTAATTTAAGATTTCAAAGTTTTATTAATTCTGAGCTTTATTGTTTTTGTTTTTACCCATTAGTTAATTTGTGAGTTAATTAATTTTGGCCTTCAATTGATTGTATATATATTAACTTCCATTTTGCATCAGATTCCTCATGCGCGTGCACTGATATGCAATGGTTCAGTCAAGCATTGGATGAATTTCTGCTTGGGTGGGTGATTCTGTTCATAGTAAGTTGGGTATCACATTTGTTTATAGGCAATATGTTTAAAGATTGACTGACTATATCGTTGCAAAATAGATATATTGAAATACTCTTTAGCCCTGTGCATATAATTTCCCCGTGATGGGTTTTTCAGCGAAGCTACCTATGTCTGGTAGATTTTATCATGTCTATTTGTGTGGTGAACTTGCAAGAGGCAGCGAACACATCATAAATTCTGAAAATCATAATTGCAAAAGAATAAGAGTTGTCCCATGATGTTGATTTAGAAGCAGTCTGATGGTTATTCTGGAAGTGACTTAAAGGTTGCTCTTTTTCACTTCGTTACAATAGCAAGTATTAATCACCTACATCCATAAAATGACAGAGCACGTAAATTATTTCTGATATTTTACTTCTGTTTTCAAAATCTATGTGTTACTGCGGCTCATTGTCCCATATGAGACCTTCTGAAAAAGGAAAAAAGGGTTAGAATCAAATTCGTAGAATGCAAGACATGGGTTACCCTTTATATTTGAACTATTTCTGTTCTTCAGATGCTGTTATCACCATTTTTCTTATGTGTGTTTGTGCTGTTAGCGGTATGTCTATTTCGTTCCACATGCATATCTAAAACTTTTGCTACTTTTACTATTTTGCAGGAGAAAAGGTCAGCGATGGCAGAGAAAAAGCCATCGCCTGAATTACATAGCAATTCAGACATACATTCCCTGAATATGGAGGATTTCAAATTCGCACATGAGTAGGTATGTTTTCCAGCTGTCTTCAAGCAGTCTACTACGATTGTGTTAAGCCCGGATCCACCTGTATGATTAACGTAAGAAAATGTTAAATACTTGATAAAAGAAAAGCGTATTATCTTAATTAATTAAAAAAAAGTCTTGGTAGTTTACAAACAACACCCGATGGTTATGTTTTTGATGGTATACGTCAGACCCTACAAAGATGATTGCTTAACCATAATCGAGATGATGAAATGATCAGTTTTTCAATCGAGATGATTTTATAATTATGTCTCTAATGAAATCTTATGTGCAAAAGCGGGAGTAGCATATTGGTGAGTGATCACTCCAAAATGTTTTGTATATCAATTTCAAAATACATATTGACCATTGGCAATATGATTTCCGTTAGATCAATCTTCTATTACCTTATGGTTTGCCATAATCTAGGTTTCCTCTGCATATTTGAATTTGTATTTGTAGGTATAGATGTTGAATATTAACTTGGATTGATATCTGAAAGGTTACTAGGAAGATAGCAACGCATATTAAGAGTGAAGCTGCTGAAGAGATTAGTTTTGATTTTTGAAGTGTTTAAAGTAGTAGGTTCAATTAGTTGATAGAAATTTGAGTTCATGGTGAAGAAATTTGGGAAAAGGAAGTACATTCTTTAAGTTTCATCCTTATAGGGTCAACTAGAGGAGGTAGAAAAAATGAAGTAAATTTTAGTGCGGTAGTGAATAGATAAATTGGTTTATTGATACTTTTTTGTTGTTTTGATTTTGAAGAAATATGGGTTCGATAGAAATCAAGTCACCAGGATAGTGTATTTAGATGTACTAATGCCCATCTAGATGTTCGCCTACTTTTTTAATCTTCGTTAGTGGTATGAGCCAACTCCTTTGTGTTGCAATGTCCATTGCATAGATATGGATCCTAAACATAATGATGTAATAATTGAATTAGGTCTCCTGGCAGGATCAAGCACAAAGAAATGACAATAATCTTCAAAGACTCAACATTGCCGCAATGGGAGTGCAGATAATAATTGGGAAGTGGAGTCGATGTGCTATTGGTTGCAGAAGAGGGAGCTGTCGAGTACTGATTTGATTCAAGACTGCTGCTAGAGGCTGTGTTTTGTATATAATGAACAAAAATGAATATATATCTAAAGGCAATAGAAATATATTTGGAATCTCCTCCCTTCAGCCATACTTTTAAGTCTATGGATTGCTGGTATTTTCTTGGACGATTATGTTTTAATTTGCATACTTTGAACCATCTTAAGTTGTAGTCGTTTTTATCAATGTTTATAGCATGTCATCAACATTACATTTCCCATCTCCTCTTTTCTGTTTTGATGGTTGTACTATGTTTTTTGATCAATCTATTGCTTTCTTTACTGATCAACGTGAAGATAAAAAAATATAGACACATTAGACGTAGGAATAAGGATTCATATCTTATAAACATTAGGACACACGAACAACATATTTGACCGACTCTTGATTTAATTTACTATTCCATGTATTTACTAAAGATAAAATTAATTTTCTTTAATTAACTGTTTACTTCTTTGGGATGATAAATGATGCCAATTTTCTTATGTTTATTTGCTAATAGATAATATAGTTATTTGTAAATGGATTTTTCCATTTTCCTTACTGAATGGGCACTCGGACATCATAGCTATCAACCGTAAATTGTGGCCAAGGTAGCTTAATGTGCTCAAATTTGTGATTGTTTATATCATACATGAAATTCAGATGCTTCTCAATTTTTCTTTGGGCCCTTACTGTCTGCCACATGTATGATTTATTTACTCTTTTGAATTTAATATGAATATTTTTTGTTGCAGGACCACTGTTTGTAAGCAATATCTTGCATCTCCGGGGATCATTCAAAGGTACACTGTATATGAAAAGGCATACTGCATATTAATCTATCATCTTCGTCTAGCCATCGCTTCTTTAATATCAAGTCTGTATGCCCTAAAATGGTATTTGTGGGTGTTTTAGCCAATCCCGTATGGGTGTTATGTTGTTAAGTTGGATTTGTGAGACAAGTTTTACTGTGTAGAGGCACCTGTTTAATGATGATAAAGTTTCAGTTGATATTAATTTTGGACTTTTCACTTACATATTTAATGTCTTGGCGAAAAGATAAAATCAAATAGCTTGTGATTGAGAAAGCTATAACAGCTGAGGATGCAGGTGCTAAGGTGTGTTCAGTCCAGGTCTTTAAAACCAAGTAAAGTTGATGAACCAAACCTGATTGTTTAGCGGTGGCACTAATTGCCACAAGGAACTAAAGTACTCCTAAGTGGTAACCTTTCTAAAGTTATTTATGCAGTTACTACTGAGAACCAATGTCAGAAAGGACTGAAGGTATAATTTATTACAATGCCCTGTTTATAACATTTGTTTTTAATATTTTTCAATTCCATGAACAGGTGCAGTTGTGGTTTGCAATTATAATCCGAAGAAGAAAGTATAAACTTAGGCTTCCCATTGAGTTATGGAATATTTTGACCTTACAAGTAGTCAGACTCAAAAGGTACTGCTTGAATGATTGTTCCCAAATGTGCTTTAAAAATCTTGAGACACCCTACAAAGAAAAAGCCAGTGCATCTTTACACTACTAAGCGCTAAGTAAATTGATGAATGGGATACTAATAGTTGGGTTGATTCAGGATAATCTTGATTCAGTCGACTTTTGTTGAGCTTCGAATCATGTCAAACCCCAAACTGATTTCAATATTCCACTCAAGGGTTTGTTCAGCTAAAAATTGATCTAAATGGAATAGAAGAAAGTATTCTCAATTGTAACCCATTACTTTTAAATAATTTGATCCCGTGCAACGCACGGGTAAGACACTAGTACCAAACCCTAATTTAGACAAAGCTGCAAGCGCTTCCCTTCCAAGCCACACACTGACAGTGGCTCCACTCCACGATAAAGCCATGTCGGCCATGCTTTCATGCCGCTGGCTACCAAACAAAGGGTTGCAACGATCAACGACCACCTTTCCATCTAAGATGTAGATCTTAGCCGTCCAAGGTCACCAGCTAACGCATGACCACCTTTGGCCCAACGCCAAAATCCTAGCTTGGCCACGCCTAAGCCATGCCGGCCATGCTTCCATGCCGCTGGCTACCAAACGAAGGGTTGCAACAATCAACGACCACCTTTTCATCTAAGATGCAGATCTTAGCCGTCCAAGGTCACCAGCTAACGCATGACCACCTTTGGCCCAACGCCAAAATCCTAGCTTGGCCACGCCTAAGCCATGCCAGCCATGCTTCCATGCCGCTGGCTACCGATCGAAGGGTTGCAATAATCAACGGCTACCCTTCCTCTCAAGATGCAGAATCTCGACCGTCGAGGGTCACCACCGAGCCGGCAAGTCTCCCAAGATCAACTTGCCAAACAGCAACAACGTGCTACATGTTTTCCACGAAAACACTCGAGACATCAACGCATGTCACAAACTGGGGGATGCTCATTGGGTATTGGTTTGGCGTTTACAGCGTGCGGCATACACTACGCCCGTTATAAGAAAGTGTCATAAGGATGAGGCGGTTAGTAAATACAGGGAGTAATGGTGAAACGCTTTCTTTTATGGAACATCAATTCCAGGCGTTACCGGTTACCACTCCTCCCATTTACTCACCCGTTTTCCATTTCTTAATGAGACCAGAGTGCGTTTCACTTCGACTTGTATAAATAGGCATTACCTATTTCTACCGAACAACGAGTTCAGGTCGGGGAGCATACAACACTCGTAAAACATTTGCTAGCTCTCCATCCGTTAGCTTCCCACTTTCGATACAAGTCGTAAAACAACTACTCTTCCGTAATCAACTATTCTCGGTCTCAACACTTCCTTCGCTTCCTCCCTAAAACCAACCCTTCTCCTTCACTTTGTGACCGAAGCAAGTCCGGAACGGCCATTTCTTGGTTTAGGCCGGATTTGTACGATTGATCTCTCGAATCTAAAGTACTCCCTTGCAGTACATTGTTTAGGGTTTAAATTCGTTTCTCACCCACACACCCGAAATTACCAAAATCAGCAGAAACCGTTTCACCCTCAAACAATAATAAATACTAAAAATTACATATTTAGTATCTTTCTCCCTCCAGTAGATAAATGTACGGTTGTATTGAGATCCCGTAAGCAGAGCGCAAACTGGCTCTTGGATTTTTGAATGATAATGAATATAATGAAACGCTCCCTCTCGGTTTCTTTAGTGAAAACTGAAACCTTCTAAAAAAAAACCAAACACTTATGGAGCGCATCACCACCAGTGTAAACTTCTCTGAATTGCTACATATCTAGTGAAATTTCTACAAATTAATTTGTTGATTTCTTCATACCGTAATTTCTAATGAGGCATGAAATAAAATCTCTGTTAGTGATTTTAAAGGTATTTAATAATTACAAAATTCTTTTATAAATTTTGTTTATGCAAGTATTGATTTAACTTGGGTTCTTTTCTATTGTTGTGTAAAGTTGATGACTTTTTAATTTGAATACATGTTTGGTTAATTTCATACATATAGAGTATTCTCTTTGTAACACTGATGTTAGTCTCTCTTTTTTTTTTTCCCTTAACTCTCTGTTTCGATCTCGGATTTGTAAAAATTATTTGACTAATGTTGAGGAATTTGTTTAATCTCAAGGCCGATTAAACCCAGTGTGTGTTCTACGAATTGAAGGCGACATAATGTTGTGTCGGCTCTACCTTGAAACTAATAATTTTTCCTTAGAAGGTTAGTTGAATCTATGTAGATACAAATATCAATATGACTATGTTCTTTTTACTCCAAATTACTTGAGTAACACTAGATGTGAGAACTCATGCACTACTTAGCATAGCTGCTGTAAAAAAAAATTATCCACTAATTTCTTCAATTTTATGTTATCAATATGACTGAGGAAGAATCTTACACATGCTTTAATTTACTTTTGTAAGTTTATTTTTTCATCCCACACATGTGTATCTCAGTCTTCCAATAATCAAGGGTTCTCCATTTTTATAACTCTCACATTTGCAAAAAAAAAAAAAAAAAGTTTTTGTCTATAGAATGGGAAATATTATGGTTTTTTGCTTCACTCCGTAGAGCCTTAGTTATCAATAATTTTGGAACCCACGTATTCATAAACGTCATGGAGTTGGATTGGCAGTTTAGGTATATGTATTGTTAGATGAAATACTCTTTTTGAAATTTAAAATTACGGTGGGATGGAATAATAAATGGGGAAAATATCTATTTTTTTCATGTTGGGACAATATTATTATTCCGTCCAGATAATAAATTGAAATAACATGCTTAAGTAAAATAAAAAGATCAGGTAACCATTATTTTTCTGGCGAAAACCTATTTGAATATCAAAATAATTACCCACAGAAAATGAAACAAAATGAATATAAACAATATCGTAATAGAGACAAAACATCCCGTGTCGTTACGAGGGTAAATATGGTCAATTTAAAAAACAGAAAAGTATGCAAAGACAATTGATTAAATCCACCCACTTGTCCCTAAATAGAATTTGGTGAACATTTCACTACAGACGAACCAAAAACGAACCAAATTAAGAAGCACTAGATTTGTGCTCGTACGTTTTTATCTTTTAATTTTGTGTGGGCGTGGATTCACCCCATCCCGTGGCGATACATTTTCTATTGGTGTGTGCGTGGCTTCGTCCCGTCTCATGACGATGTATTTTTTATTTGGTGTGTACGGGGTTTCGTCCCGTCCCATGTCGATAAATTTTTTATTTGGTTTGTTTGGATAAATACATTAAAAAGGTGGAGAATTTGTGCAATTTTTTTTTTCTTTTATTTTCGCAGAAAATATGTGTGAAACATGTGGTTTTTTTTTTCTCCCTTAATATATTAATTTTGAAAAAGGAGTCCTGATATAATAGGTACTCGATTCCAAGTTGAATTTGGACTTCCATAAAATTCCAAACATGGTAAGTTAGGTTTTCTTTTTGAGTTTGTAATTTTTAGACCAATCGTACGTTACCGAGTGTCGACCTCACCTAGATATTGTCATTTCTTGAGTTCCGAATTGAATTTGGTTTCCTTTTTTTTTTTCTAACTTTTTCCTATTATTTTTAAACCAATCATGCTTTGCCAAGTGTCCTCACCAAAATGCTCGTTTCACATAACTCAAAAAAGACCTATTTCGGCCAATATGAAGCGAGTATTTCCTCACCGTTTAATGTGGGAGATTTATTGATCTAGGCCTTTAAAATCTTTAGATAAGAAAATGCTAATACAATAATAAATTTATAAACATTATAAAGCCAAGGAAAAAACCAATGCAAGAATTTTCAGTTATGCTGGAAATTCAATACTAAAACTAGAATTATTATAAACCGAAGAAAAAAAATCAATGATGAACTACTTCAGTTAGGAATTTACATTAGTAGGTCGAAAAGTTGAAGTCACTTAGCAACCCCCCTATAGAAAAAAAACCCCTGCAAGCTGCAACACATTGTAGCACACATCATTTAAACATATTATAGTCTGCCTTTTGAAGAAAATCAATAACATTACTCACATATATATCTATCAACATTCTCAACATTGTTTGCAATAGCTTCTTAGACCCTTGAACACACATTGATGGCCAATTTACCATATACTTGGCGCTACTGTGTCTGTGTCCCACAAAATCCCACCAATCTTGCATCATTGGTCCACAGTTAAACATCTATTTTTATTTTTTATATTATCGGGATCGGCTAACAAAAGGTTTTAATAAATCATTTTAACAAAAACTAATGACCACATGATCTTTAATATCCGACGGTCCAAATATTTGATGACACGACATTTAGTTTGTGTTTGGTCGTGACTCGCGATCGCTTTGGAAACGTAAACGAAACAGAGCTTCAGTGACCTTCTCCTACCTACAATCTCCGCTCTCCTCGACATGAAGAGAGATAACTGAAGCCAATCATGAATCCTTCATGTTTATTCTTATACCACAATAGCTGCAAAGTATAACCCCTTATTCCCAAAACTACCACCATCCCTGGTACCATAGCTTTCACCACCACTATCAAACTACTCCTTCTAAGTAAATCAACCAAATGACCAACTTTGCTCGTCATCCATCATGACCATCACCATTCCAATCTCAAAACTCTTTCGTTACTACTTTAAACAATTTTTTCTAACCCTAGATGTGACTGAGACTTCAAAAATTATCCGCCATTATCTATTATGAATCGATTCCATCTCGTTACTTATTTCAGTGATATATTCAATTAATATCTTAGGATTTTATCTATTGGAAGGTCGTAAACAACGAATAACGTTAACTCATATTGGGTTCCAAGTCTGATCAAACGTACATACATGTAACGACAAATTTTCCATTAAATTTTCTTTCCCCTATTCTCGTCTCGATTGTTAGTGATGAAACCAAACGCATCCTAGAACAAAATTTTGCGCCATGTCAACAAAAATGTTAGTTGTTAGATATATTAGATCCGAAGGTTATTAGGTTTTGTCAAAATCCTTTGTTAGTAGATCCCGACCCTTTTTTTAAAAGTTAAAAGTGATTATCAGGTGCCAAGGAGGCAAAAAAAAAGTACAAACACACATCCATTAAAGAGAGACTGGAAGTGCCAAATAAAGAAGCTAACTGGTGGCAAAGTTACATGTAAATCTTTTCCTCCCAATTGTGGACCAAATCATCAAAATAAAAGCCTTTAAAAACTTGATAGGGAAGTCCCCATAGAAATATAAGTGACTTAACAACAACAATTACATCGTTTGGTGCGAAATCCTTGTTGTGGAAAACCCTTCTATTTCTCTCGATCCATAAGAGAAGTCCGCAGTTAAACATCTAGACAACAAATTCGAATCAAAATGCTTCCTTTCTAGTTTAATTATTCTATGTGGGGTGCCGCAAAATTAATTGTTAAATATGTTGTACCTCACAACAAACTAAAATTAAAAAGTTATGGTAGCATTATTTTGGCATGGCCATCATGACAATTAAGTAATGTATAAAGATCCGCAACATTCTTTTCTTCTCTTTCTAATATATCGGTGGTGAGTTCTCATTAGAGCACCTTTGCTCGTCGAACTCGCATGCGTTGCTATCTCAAGCATGTTTGTCAATGTTAGTGATCAAAACTATAAGTCTTGATTTCTAGCCTATTTATAGATGTCTCGGACTAGGACATAGATAGTGTAGTTGAGCTTAGATTTCACAGAGTTCATCATTTAAAGACGAAGAACTACTAAAGGGAGCTTGTGGAACTTCTTCGACAAAGGGTATGTGGAGACTTGAACTCATCTATCACTTGGAAAGTCTATTTCTACTATCTCCTATATTGAGACATAAGTCGTGTTAAGATATAGTTTTCTCTATACACATTTGAGATTTCGAGCTAAGTATATCTCGCTTACATATTTCTCGAAATATGTGTTAGTAAGCTTTCGCTTCGACCAAGTTCATCTTATATCATGAGAAAATTTCCGAGTAACATCTAACATGGTCTGTGTGATACAATCATTTGATGTAGGCTTGGAATGTTTCGATAATGATTATTTCAATATCTTGAAAATTGCTTTGATGCTAATAGTGTGTGAAAACGGCTATTATCATTATAGAAGAATGTTTCCATGATTGAAATAAAGAGTTGAGAATGTAACCATCTTTGGATATAAACATATATAGTGTGTTAGCACATTAGTGTATAAATCCATAAACCGGGAGCCGATTGTATGCATATGTGTGTATACGAAATTCATGAAGGAGACAGGTTAAGTATGCGTACATGTACGCATACTGGAGGAAGTTTTCGAACCGAAAATTTCTGCTGAGTTTGGAAACTAAACAATCTCAAATCCGGTTGCTTAAGTATGCATACCTGTACGCATACTTAAGCTGGTTACTTTGTAAAATTGGCCAGTTCATGGATTTAAATATTTAAATCATAAGGAATGCAATCTTTGCAAACCGTGGCTATAATGTTCATGATTGATTCAGGTGAATCAAACCGATTTGGTTTCAATTGTGTTTTCTATGCAATTGAACAACTCTTTAACTAGTTTCGTTTGAGTCATTTGAACTAGTTATGGTTAAGATGAATAAGGTTGATATGAGAGTAATCATATGGCTAACCTCGGTTAACTATTTGTGAACCAACATGGTGTACACGTTTAGGTACGGTTACATAAACCTAAATGAGGGTACATTTCATTTGTGTTTAACAAGCTAAGTTCGATCTAACTGTTGAAAGATATTATCTTAGGAGAATCGGGTTTTTCATCTAACGGTGAATATTGAATGCTTTGTTACCAAGGTAATTTAGATTGCAAACCCTGATTTGAAAACTATATAAAGGAGAACTCTAGCAACAGGGAAACCTAATCCCCACACCTCATGTGTGTTACTAGTTGCATAACTAGAGTCGATTCTCCTTTAACCTTAGGTTTCTTCTCGAGACCCTGTAGGTTAACGACTTGAAGACTTCATTGGGATTGTGAAGCCAGACCCAACTATTGTCTTTGTAGTTGCATGATCTGATCTTATTGTTTCTATCGTGTTGAGTACAATTTAAATAATTAGCTCGAGATTTTATATCTTCGATAGGCAAGATAGAAAAGTAATCACAAACACTTCGTCTCATCGTTTGTGATTCCATAATATCTTCTTTCGCTAGTCGATTAAGATTATTGTGAGGTGATTGATACTTCTAGGTTGTTCTTTGGGAATATAAGTACGGGTTATCGATTGGTTCCTGTTCACCTTGATTTATCAAAAGACGGAACAAAAACTCTTGGGTATTTCTTTGGGAGACAGATTTATTCAATCCTATATACTTTTCTGTGTGAGACGGATTTGTATATCAAGTCTTCGACTTTGGGTAGTAGCAACTCTTGGTTGTGGGTGAGATCAACTAAGGGAATCAAGTGCGTAGTATCCTGCTGGGATCAGAGACGTAAGGAGCGTAATTGTACCTTGAAACAGTGTGAGATTGATTAGGGTTCAACTGCAGTCCAGTCCGAAGTTAATTGGTTATATGCTAGTTTCTGTAGCGTCTTAATACAAACAGTGGTGTTCAACTGGACTAGGTCCCGGGTTTTTCGCATTTGCGGTTTCCTCGTTTTCAAAATTCTGGTGTCTATGTTATTTCTATTCCACATTATATTTATAATTGAAATATCACAGGTTGTGTGTTAAGATCAATCAATTAGAATATCCAACCTTGGGTTGTTGATTTATATTGATTGACACTTGTACATTGGTCTTTGGTACCGTTCAAGCTACTCCTCTTATTCAATCGGGCCCGCAGATTTCTATTTGTTGATTTCGGATTAAATTAAGAGTTAGAGATATTAAACTCTTTGATATACTTTACTCTAAATTGAGTCTGACTGTCTAGTTGATTCTCTAGAAAGTGTATTGGAGCAAGTCCTCCCATATTGCCAAACGATTTGTTGGGTGTGGTTGTTAGACCCCGCATTTTCATTAGAGCACTGCTCGGTCGAACTCGCAAGCGTTTCTATCTCAAGCTTGTTTGTGCAAGTTTAGGTGACCAAAAGTATAAGTCTTGATTTCCAGTCTTCTTATAGCTATGTCTCGGATTAGGATATAATGTGTAGTTGAGCTTTAGACTTCACGTGGTTCATCGATTGAAGACGAATATCTACTGAGGAGAGCTTGGAGGAACTTCATCAACAAAAGGTATGTGGAGACTAAAACTTATCTATCACTCAGAAGTCTATTCTATTATATCTCCTAATGAGACTAAGTCGTATAGCTATATAGACTTTTATATTATACACATTTGATAATTCGAGCCGAGTTTAACTCGTTTATATATTTCTTGAAATATGTGTTGGAAGCTTTTTGCTTTAACTATGTTCATCATTATTCTTGACGAGTTTAGTTGGAAAAAATTTATTTGTTGGAAACTAAATTATAAGTCAAAAGATGATCATGTGAAAATTGCCTTGAAACATCTTACATGATTTGTGCGAGACAGTCATTTGATGTCCACTCGAAATGTTTCGTATTGATCATTCGATCACTTGAAAATTACTTATAAGTTAATAGTTTGTGTGAGACAGCTATTGTCGTCTTCTAAGGATGTATTAATGATTGAAATGGAGTTTAGAACAATTAACCTTTGTCTGTACAACACAGTTTGCAATACAGTATGCATGCCAGTATGCAAATTTTTTTGGTATAATTCAGTCCGGAAACCTTGTTTGCATACTAGTATGCGACCGGTTTTAACTGTTAAAGTCTGGGAAACAAGTTTGCATACCAGTATGCAAACAATTCTACCTGATTTAAGGTCCGGGACAGCAGTATGCATACTGGTTTGCAAACTGCTGGACAAGACCAAAGTCCGGAACTAAAGTTTGCGTACCCGTTTGCAAACTTAGTGATTAAAGTTATAAAATCGGTTAAGTATGATTTCATACTCATGAACAAATACATTTATAAAGAATATGATCTTTGCAAACCTTGGCTTAATGTTCTTGACTTGATTCTTGTATAAGTACTTCCTACAATCATGAATCAAATTCGATTTTGCTTCAATTGTGTCTTGTATACTTCTATGAGATATAAATAATTGGACATATCTATGAGTAACAATTAGATTCATTTGATTATATTTCATGATTAATTGATCATCATATCTGACCTACAAGTGTTAGATGAATGTGGTTAAGATAAAAGTGTTCATATGGCTAACTTCGGTTAACCATTGTTGAGCCAACTCAATATACACATTTAGGTACAGTTACCCATATCTAAATGAAGGTATATTTCATTTGTGTGTAACAAGCTAAGACCATATAACGGTGGAGAGATATTGCTTTGGTTTTAAGCAAACTTAGCTTGAATCTTAAATCAGACTTTCATCTAACGGTGAATATTGAATGTTTTGTTTCTAAGCTAACCTAGCTTTGATTGTAAGCAAACCCTGATTTGAAAGACTATATAAGGAAGAACTATAGCAACTGGAAAACCTAATCCCGACACTTTCCTATGTCCTAGTTGCGACTAGAGTCGATTCTCCTTTAACATAGGTTTTTCCAAAACCATTATTAGGTTAACGACTTGAAGACTTCATTTGGGATTCGTGAAACCAGATCCAACTATTTTCTCTGTTATTGTGTGTTCTGATCTTACTTGTTCTATCGTATTGAGTACTATCTTCTCTAATATTTTCTCAAGATCTATCTCCGATAAGTAAGATATAAAAAGTAATCACAAATCTCTTCGTCTCATTCTTTGTGATTCCACAATAACTTCTTCTACTACCATATAGTTAAGTTATTGTGAGGTGATTGATATTTCTAGGTCGTTCTTCGGAATATAAAACCGGATTATCAATTGGTTCCTATTCACCTTGATTTCAAAAGACGGAACAAAAACTTCATATGTACGTACTTCTGTGGAGAAAGATTTATCTATCATAATGGACTTATCAGTGGGAGACAAATTTGTTTATAAGTTTTCGATTTTGGGTCGTAGCAACTCTTAGTTGTGGGTTAGATCAGCTAAGGAAATCAAGTGCGTAGAGTCCTGCTGGGATTCAGAGACGTAAGGAACGCGACTGTACCTTAATCGGTGTGAGACTTGGTTAGGGCTCAACTACATTCCAGTCTGAAGTTAACTTGTAGTAGGCTAGTGTCTGTAGCGGCTTATTACAGTGTGGTGTTCAAAATTGGACTAGGTCCTGAGGTCTTTCTGCATTTTCGGTTTCCTCGTTAACAAAACTTCTGGTGTCTGTGCTATTTCTTTTCCACATTATATTTGTTTATATAATTGAAATATCACAAAGTTGTCGTAGTTCAATCAATTGGTAAATCCAACCTTTGGTTGTTGATATAAATTGATTGACACTTGAATATTGGTCTTTGGTACCGTTCAAGTTATTCTCATACCAACCAGTTCATGGATTTCATCATGTTGATTTGCTGATTGATTTTTGAATGAGATATAACTCTTGGATATCTTTCCTTGATTGAGTTTGACTGTCTAGTTGATTCTCTTGGAATTATATTGGAGATAGTCCATACAGATTTCCAAACGAAACATTGGGTATGGTTGTTAGACCCCAGCTTTTTCAATAAAGTGATTTAAGAATTGGGTATCCTGCTCAAATACTTATCATTCTTTATAAGGTTAAAATAGAAATGTGGTTGGTTATTTGAGAGTGATAGAGGTGCAAGAACATATGATTATGTTTCTAGGTATACCCATTCTGAATTTTCCGGGATATTATGATCTTTGGTGATTGTAATTTTGATACGGATTTTGACTTGTGATTTAGTGATTTGGGTTATTTTGATTGTGTTATTCTCTTTAATTAGTTAATTAGATTCTTCGTGAGTAGTTGGTAAGGTAATTTTTAATTTTCTGAATAATAGAGTTCATAAAATTCCAGTCAAAAAACGGATAAAAAAGAGCCGTTAGAGAGGCTAACAAACCATATGATCTATAAGGGGATTTCCAGTACACTATTACATCTTCATTCCAGGTTTGAATTTTCAGGCAATTTAGAATTTCCCATAAGTTATCCAGGGAGGATGCGTGGACACTCTTAGATGGACACTATCATACATGATTTGCGCCATTTTCTCCGCAAAACCCAAACGACAATGAATTTAAATCTAATATTTAGATGATACGTTCCTCTTATAAGACTCTACATTCTAACAAAAAATGGGCACAATTCAAGATACTAAACCTCACCATATACCGATCCTAATTTCAACCATTAACTTTTAATGGCTGATATTAAAAGGGGTATATGGTGGTGTTATACGTCTCGAATGCTGCTCATTTTTGGTAGGAATGTAGATTTTTATAAGAGGAACATATCATCAAAATATTAGATTTAAATTCATTGTCGTTTGGGTTTTACAGAGAAAATAACGCAAATCATGTATGGTAGTGTCCGTCTAAGAGTGTCCATGGATCCTCCCTTTATGTTATCTCCTTTCCAATTATGCTTAATGGCATATTTGTTACAGAAAACAGAGACTTTGGCTGCCCAAATTACATTGATTCTTAAAACAAGATTAAATGCTAGAACTTTAAAGTTTATGACTTGTGAAGTTATATTGCCTTCTACTGTAATGTTCTTGTACCTTTGCTCATTTGCAGCTGCGTACTTTCCTATTAGCAGCAGAGAGTAGGTTCAAAGTCGCTCCCGAAACGATAGAAAATCCGTTCCATTTTGTTGGCCAACGGTAAGCTGCGTCTGCGCCAGCTCTCTCTTGTTGTACAGTTTGCGTGAATTCCTCTAGCTTCCATGATGTGCCCCGCAGAGTCACAAAGTGTTAGGCGACTATGTCAATTTTTATTTCCATTAGCCCGGTTCGTCCATGTGGTTGATCTGTAGTAACCCTGAGAGTTGCATCATTTAGTGGATTATAATACAGAAGATGCATGATATCGTAATCAGGCCTATGAACTATCCCATAACTATTTATGAACTTAGTAATATTGTTTGTTGTTGTTGCACTATTTTTCATTTTTTTTTTGAATGTTATGTTTCATCGGGCCTTCCAGATTTGTTATATGATAAAACTTGCCGGTCTACGCCGTATCCACTTATGTTGGTGTTTTGAAAACAATTATATAACCAATCATGAAAGTCTTTAGTCCCATTTTTTATGAATTGCACATCAAATTTCAAATGCATCCACACTTGTCTAGTAAAAATACAATCTAGAAAAAGACGGGATCAAGGTTTCTTGCTCTTCATTACACAAGTTACATTTTGTGTTAGAATCTGGCAAAATGGCTACCATTCACATACTATTTGGCAGTATGAAATGAGATGCCTTCCAGATGAAGATTTCCACAGCAAGAGCGGTGTTCATCTTCCAAATAAGATTTCGTTTTTTATTTGCATCTCCATTTGTGTTGATTTGATTATAAAGAGATTTCACCGAGAATTTACTTGTTGCATTTAGAGTCCAATGGAGTGTATCTTCATGATTGGCATCAGTTAATTGAATTTTCTTTATTTTCTCAATGGCCGTTCATCAAAAAATCTAGCCAATTTTCCTAAATCCCATGTATTATTAGTAGTAATCGGATAACTTACCTTTTGTAGACCTTCATTATTTGTTTGAGGTTTTTCCATTGGAGTCAACGTATTAGGAATCCAGAAATCATTCCAAATTTCTATACTAGCTCCATTTCCTACTTCCCAAAAACTATTTTTTTTTTAATTGTTGTATGCTTGTAAGCATACTCTTCCATATCCAATTATTAGTTCTATTTGGAGTGTCATTAACATGTAAGATATCTGTTTTTGGGTAGTGTTTGGCTTTGAAAACGGAAGCCCTTCTTCTTAAACTTCCACCCCCATTTTAACTATCATGGCTAAGTTGAATTTTTGGACATCTTTAGTTCTCAATCCCCCTTCGTCTAGTGATTTTTACACATTGATTTCCTGTAATTCCTCTCAATTTTCCTTTGACCATCATTCACTAATAGTGTGTTTGGCATGGATGGAGTTTGAATTCCAGGGGTTCCAACTACCTAGAATTCAAACAACCTAGAAATTGAATTCCATCCTTCAAAATTTATGTGTTTGGCATGATTATTGATGAAATTGATAATTGCGTCATTCTTCTTTTTCAAATGTTTATTTCTTCAAAATATTTATTTATTAGTATATCATTTGCTGGTAAATTTATTTTTGAATCTCTGAATTTCTTTAAAAAATTATTTTTAATTTAATTGTTTGTACTAGTGTGTATTTTAATAAATAACTACATAAAATAATAGTAAATTAATAAATGCGATATTAGTAATGAAATAAATATAATATTATTGAATAACGATTATTACATGAAACTAGTCGGAAGCCTAACAAGCGAAGCTCCAACGACATACTACTGCATTAATTGAGCAGGTTGTTGTGCTAGCCTATCAGCGAGCCTCATGGGTAACCTAGCCAAGGGAGCCGAAGCGGATGGGGCTGAGATTATGTCACAAGGGGGGTAAACTAACTCTACCTTTCATGTTAATTTCTGCAATATTACGCCATTGGGGGCTCGAACCTGGGACCTCCTGGAACGCATGAAACTTTGAGGAAAAGGGATGACCAGTTGAGCTAGGTACCCCTTTTTCAATATAATATTAATTATATATAACATAAATATAATATTAATGTATTAATTTTAAATATACTATTAATTATATATAACATAAATATGATATAATATTAATTAAATATATTAGAATATTTATATAGTATAGTATAATATAAATATTTCAGAGAGGAGTTGGAGCCCAGCTTGTTGTTAGGTTACCAACCAAAAGCTTTGTGTAATAATGTCATTAAATATTATTATTATTATTATTAAAAAATAAAAAATAAAAAAATATTATATTATATTATATTATATTATATTAATAGAAATAATTTTATTCTAAGAAATTATTACACCAAGCTTTTGGTTGGTAACCTAGCAACAAGCGGGCTCCAAATCCTCTCTGAATAGCAACACCTAATCTATAAAAAATGAAACTACCTACGCCACTACTAGCGTCATTGCTAAAAAGACAATTCTGTAGACGCTTGAAAAAAGCCAGAGTATCCTCACCGAGTTCCCCTAAATATTAATTAAATATATAATATAGTATAATATTTTAATATATTTTATAATTAAATGAAATATCATATAATATTAATTTTAAATATAATGTTATTTAAACATAATATTATTATATATATAAATGTGATTTTGAAGTGAAAATTTATTCAAATTATTATTTTAAGTAAATATAATATTAATAATAATCATTCTTGGAATAGTTTAAATAAAACTACTATTTTTTAATAAAAAAATAATTTATCAACAATAATAACTATTTTTTATGTAAATATAATTTTAGTGAAAATAATTTTATATTTGAATTGAAAAATTATTTAATTATTAATAGAGGAAGGATCTCCTCACACTTTTATTATCACACTATCTCACACATTAGGCGTCATTTTTGGGAATAAAAATCAAACCGTAATGGATTTGAAGCTAACATTTTAGGGATATGTTATTCTTACCATGTTCTACATGCCTACCAAAAATGAGCACATTCCGAAATATGAAACCTCACAATCTACCGGTCTTAATTTCAACGGCAGAAATCCGTTGATTTTCAACGACTCATTTTCAAAGTAGTAGATGGTGGTGTTATATGTCTCGGAATACGCTCATTTTTGGTAGGTATGTAGAACTTGGTAAGAGGAACATATCCCCAAAATATTAGCTTCAAATCCGTTACGGTTTGGTTTTATTCGCAAAAATGACGCCGAACGTGTGAGATAGTGTGATAATAAAAGTGTAAGGGGATCCCCCTCTTATTAATATAAGTAAATTTAATATTAAATAATAGTCAGTGTTGGTATTTTAAGTAAAACTATTATTTTATATTTAATAATTTATCAACAGTACTAATATATTTAAATAATAAGAAAAAATATTTTTTTTCCATTTTTTAATATGAGAAAAAACAAAATATTATTAAAGTATTAAAAATTACTAATTAAAAAATATATTGGACGATTGAAAGGAGTCCTTCTATGTGTTCACTATTGGGGCCAAAAATGCAATTGCACGCAACGTTTGTTTTTCAATTTTTCATCGCAAAAATTGAACGTCGAGTGGTGTTTTTTCTACGAAATTGGATCGACAATCGGAGAGTCATCAACCCCAGCTATGGTTAGGCGCAATCAAAACGATCATAAGCCGAGCCGATTGACGGTAAATGCGGCGTGAAATGGCAAAAAAAAACCGTCACCTATACTCTTAATTTTAATCCTGACCATTGATTATCAGAAAAATTCTGCCACACGATCTAAAACTACCGTTGTTATTACAAAATTGTTACAAACAATTGTTACAAAATTATTAAAAAATAAGTATCATATAAATGTTACACTTATAAATGCTATTAAACTATTGTTACCAAAATTGTTGCAAACATTGTTACGAAATTTTCATAAAAACCCATTCCCTTGGAATTCCATCGTAGCACTCCCAAACTTCGGTCGCCCCCCACCGCATTGCGGTAATCTAGTAAATTCTAAAATAAAATATAATTACATTTTAATTACCAAAGGAAATTTATAAGTATAAGAAATTAATTATTGTTTAAAGAAAAAGAGAAAGTAAAATAAGTTGAAATGTCAAAATTGTCAATGGGTGGAGTTGGAAGGATGGAGTTCCAACTTCCATGGGGGAGGTGTGATTTCAATTTCCATTGAATAAAGGAGTATCAACTACCTTGAACTCTAATTCCATCCATGCCAAACACACTAGGATTTGAATTGCATCCTTGACTCCTCTCATTGACTGAACTCTACCCCTCAACTACCTCCGTGCCAAACGCACATATAAAACAGATAAATCAACACTGGAATTTAAAGACGATAGAGGGGAGATTCCATTTTCTCCCCACCAATAATCCCTCTATCAATAGACCGATAACTCGGCAAGAAAAAAGAGCAAATCAGCTTTTAACCTCTTTTCTTATGTTTGATCAGCGTTCACAAGACGCCAATTACCATAGTCCATGTCCATCCATTGGCCATTTAAAGTCTGCGCTCTGCCTTCCATTTCATGCAATAGTGAATGCTGAATGAAACAGATCTTACCAGACCAGGTTGCAAATTAAATGCCACCAATCAAGCAGAACAATAGTCTTGCATCAGTGAATACTCTGACACGCTTTCTCCGCTTTTCTAATTAATGGAGCAGCTTTGCACATAGCTGCAAGCGCAAAGTGCAAATACATTTCGGTCTACATGGTATATAAACCGAAAATGCTTTAGAGCCCCCGCTTTTATACCCCAAAATTTTGACATCACTATGTGTCAAGTTTTGATTGGCTCATTCCTTTAAACAGACCCCTATTTTTCCTGGTGGGGTTGGGTGAGATGGAATCAATGGTGGATTTAGCTGCCACATAGGGGTGTAAATAATAGGGGTGTAAATAAGAGGGGTATAAATCCGGGATACCTGTAGCATCTAAATAAACGACAACACAACCATGTTTCCAAATATCTTTCACATCACATGGAAGACCTTGAAACTGGAGTCCAATTTTGTGCACACTCCTTTAAAGAGTGTCCACAAAACAAAGCCATCTTATTGGCTCCACAAAATCAGCCGTTAACTATATTTCAAAAATCAATGTTCTCTTATTTTTATTTTATTAAATCTTATAAATGGTAACAGTATATATACAATATCCAATATTACCAAAAATATAGGATTCCGGCCAAATGAAACTCTTATTAATAATTTGTTTGTTAAGAACTCCAAAAACGGGTGATTGAATTTGTTATAAGAAAACATGATGTTGAATTTTTCATAGAGTCCACTTCAGAATTACTACTGACATCAACAATAAGTACACCGTTTGAAAATCCTCATTGTTTTTTTTCTAGAAGCCATGTTTATTCATATAATTTTGCGAGCTCTCACCAAAATACAACCCCTATGGCTATGATGAACACGATTATGTCGCAACATGTAGAAAATTATACAGTACATCGCACAAGCTCTTCTTGTGCAACAAAAGTACGCTCAAATCAAGAAATGCTCATAGGGAGACAAAGCTATAGAATTGACGCAGCGATAATTGTGGCAATAATATTTTTTTAGATAAAATAAGGTAAATGCTCATAGGGAGACAAAGCTATAACATTGACGCAACGATAATTGTGGCAGTACTATTTTTTTAGATACAATAAGGTCTAAGAGCAACTGCAGTGGGCGACTAAACCCATTTATTTGGTCTCTCGAACCAAAGAATGGGACATACCATCGACCAAATACTGGACTAAATGAACAGTGGCGATTATATTTGGTCTGGGACCAAAGACTAAACCCAAATATAGTCGAGCGTTCATATAATGTTCGCCCAAAACCAAAGCGAACTTAAAGTTTACGCTTTACACCCGGGCGGGGATATAGTTTACGCCCACACCAAGCGGGGTAAAATGTTCGCCCCACCTTTTTTTTTTTTTTTTTTTTTTTTAGTTGAGGCGAACATATAAAGTTCCGCCTGGTGTGGGGCGAACATTATATGTGATCCCCACACCAGCGGACATTATATGTTCGCCCTTTTTTTTTTTTTTTTTTTTTTTTTTTTTTAGTCGGGCGGGGATAAAATGTTCAGCTTCACACCAAAGTAACTTATATGTTCCGCCCACCAAATTTAGTCGGCACCCACTCGTCATTAATCGCGGACCAAACTAAAATTTGGTCTTTTTTTTGGTCTTTGATCTTTGGTAATAGTCGCGCCGCTGGAGTTGCTCTAAGAGATTACAATAGACTCTTGAGTAAATTTGTTTTAATGATGTTATCAATTCTTAAAAGTTTTCATCTTTCTGCAAGTTCTATTACTTTTTTTTCAAGTAAGACACACAAGGTAGTTTAATGAACTACTGTTAATATAAGAGAATTTTGTATGCTCATAATAACGTCATCAGCATCATATGGGACGTCCTTCAGCCCTTTCAGCTAAATTCGTGACTCATTATTCTTCTCCTCTTATCTTTTCTTCTCCCATCTTCGTTAATACTTCTACGAGTTCTGTTGCCATTACAAGATTATGTAATGGCGAAGAAAGCAATAGACAAGATCATGAAGATTTAGCTACCGTATAATACTTGAAACTGAATGTTAAGATGATCTATTTTCTATTTTAGGAATCTTATATTTTAGGTAACATTAGATATTATATATATCCTGTTACCATTTATAAGATTTAAATAAAATAAAAATAAGAGAAAATTGATTTTTGAAATATAGTTAACGGCTGATTTTGTGGAGCCAATAGGATGGTTTTGTTTTGTGGACACTCCTTAAAAGGAGTGTGCACAAAATTGGACTCTTGAAACTGTCCTCCCTGGACCCACTCACAGCTAATTTCCCCTAATAAAAAAATTAATTTTCCAATATCAACGGAGCGAAATTATGCAAATTTCAATTATTAAAAAATTTAAAACAAAGCCCCAAGAACAACGACATCATCTACAGTTGCCGACTTGCCGTGCTCTTGTTAGCCAAAATCAAGAACATTTCATATATAAATATATAAATTTCCTAAAACATATATATTTAAATAAATTAATATTAATAGCTCCTATTATTGAATTTTTCATCATCATCATCATCATCATACTCTTATCTTGAACACCTCTTATCTTGAACACCTCTGTTTCATTTTAACTGTCCTCGATCGTCAAGATTGAGATTAGAAATCTTTGAGGAGTTTTCTAACCTGTTCAAGAGTAACAAACAAAACAACAGTAAAAGGACCTTGCCTAGAGATAGTAGGAATAAATCCTTTGTAAAGAGCCATAGGTCCCTCAGCCTTGATAGTTTTCATAGCACAATCCACCGCACCAGAATATGGTGGAACACCTCCACGTTCATATTTCATATTCATCACCCTGGTTTTAATCACATCCACCGGATTCGAAGCCACTGATGCGACAAATCCAGCTGCAAAACTTGCAGTTACGTGCGTGCCTAATCCATCTTTCATTATACCTTTGTCTAAGATTGTTTCCTTCATTTGATCATACGATGCTAATTGAGATGCAGTTACGATCATGGCACGGTTCACCGTCAGCGATGATCCTCTCCACAGGGAGGTGATTCCTTCTTGTTTGGTCATTTGAGTGATTGCGTCGACAACGCTCTTGTAATTACGGCGTTGGTCCAGAGGTAGACGGCCATCAGCTTGCATCCGAACCATCGCGACGTCAGCCGGGTTACCACAAGCGGCACCGATTCCACCTGCAACTAGACCAGCTCCTATCTTACGGACTAAAGGCATGTTACCCGTTTCTGGATCGGTCCATTTCTGTTTCATGATATCATATAGACCCATCCGAGTTGTTGAATAGAGTGTTTGCCGGAGTACCGTTGCTGATACACCGGAGAATAAACCCCGTAATCCTTGTTCTTGCACGATCGTCTTCCCTACCGATAGCAAACCCACACGTGGTGGTGGTAGAGTTGCGTTGAGTTTCGGAGCCGCGACGGTGGTGGTTGTGGCGAATGCGGGTCGGACCGATTCGGCTGTTGGTTTGGAGGTTTGAATCTCACCATTAAGTTGCATACGAACTTTCAGAAGATCTAAGGGATGCGTTGAACATCCTGCAATAATCGATGCGATCCCTCCTTCCACAAATCCTTTCACACCCATCTTGATTTGATTTTTGATTTAGAATTTGAAAAAAATGGAGAAAAAAAATGGGCAATTTGAAGATTTAATTTCTGGGTTTGTAATTGGAAACCCCAAATAAAAAAAAGAATTTCGAGAATTTGAAATCTGAAATTAAGACCAATTGGAATTAGGGTTCATCTCACTGGAAACCAGGAGATGAGAATGTAAGCCGAAGGCTACTGTTGAAGAATGTGGAATGTTGGGCCTCTGAGACATATGATGTTCAAAGAGACTCGATTCAAACAACAAAAACAAAACCAATTTGATAGGTGAAGAGAAAAATATGATTATTTTTCTTTCATATATAGGGTTAGAGAAAGCGAGAAGGAAAGTCGCAAGGGGGAGGCTGCTGCTGCGAGATATGGAACCCACGAAGGGAAGGAGAAAGAGTCTGTGGGTCCAACTTCCGTATATATTGGGGTATAATTTATTGAATTCCCATGTGACGTGGTATTGAATCAAAATACTCCGCGTGTGATTGAGTGTTTTCTTCTCTCTGTTTTTCGTATTGTCTTTCGGCTTTCCTTTTAAGCCAATAATACCGAATCGTTTTCTAGTTTTACCATGTGAAAACCTACTAGTCACTGATTAGTGGTTTGTCGTGACCATAAAGTCAATATCAAAAAATTGGCAAATTACTTGAAGCTTGGGGAATGATATTTTTTTTTGATGGATCTTGTTAACTTGTATCACGTATACACGTTAAGGTTTACTAAAATAATAATAATTTTTGTATTGGAAACATGATTTGTTTGTTTTATCAGATTGAAAATAAAAGAATTTTCAGATTGGGAACAAGATTTGTTGTTTTTAGTCCAAGAAAAACCAGTTTCTAGTAGAATAAGACAAAAAAACACAATTTTCAAAGAAATAAAATAATTCTTAATTAAACCTTAACATGTATACGGGTATACAAGTTAACAAAAGCCTTTTTTTTTATAGGAGGCTAGAATTTGATTTATGTAGGAAAAAGGGTTTTCGTTGAGACAAATGCTATCCCACACAACTTTGCGGGTTGGCTTTCCGCAAAAGCGGCTTCTTTTTGTTGGATGATCAAATCAACGGTTAGATTCATATTCAAGAAAGGACCCATCACTTTCAGGAAAGGACCCACCACTTTCAGGGAAGGATCCACCACTTCCCCTAAAGGGTTCAAGGTCATAAATCTGGGTTTTAGCGTTTATCTAATCTCAGAAAAAAGCTTTATGAAACCATCCCGCAAAGTCGTGTGGGATAGCACAGCTCGTTGGTCAATACTTTAGTTCACTTTCTTCTGGAATTACGCTTTTAAAGAGAAAAAATTAAAAGGAAGGATGCATTTCGGTCAAATCCATCGGCTGAAAGTCCTACCATTCATTTGGTCCAAGATGCATAGTATCTGTAGAGCAAGGAGAGGAAAAGTTGCAGTGTAGAATACCGACATACTAATACTATACTGTGTATATGCCTGGTGTTGAAAAGGTTGTTTTGTTCTTAAATAAAGCTATCAGGGTGTCGGGAATATATTTGTTCTTGTTGTGCCTTTCTTTCTTATTCATATACTCCCTCCGTTCTTAAATAATAGGCTGGTTTCTATAAATAAATATTTCAAAAAAATAGGCTGGTTTCCTAATTGGGAAAGTCAAATATAACTTTAATTTTCTTTACCACTTTTCTTAACTTTTTTTGACAAGTGTCAGGGGACCATTTCACTTTACTTCTTTTGCTGACAAGTGTCATGAGGACCATTTCACTTCACTTCTTTTATTGACAAGTATTATGAGGACCACTTGCAATGATTAGTTCTCTTAATTTCCTTAATTTTCTCAAAAAACAAAACCAGCCTATTAAAAAAGAACGGAGGGAGTAGTTGTTATAGCGATTTGGGTTGTATTTATTTTTATGTTTTTTTTTATTTTTTTCGGAAAAGAGGGAAATCACCTCATTATAGATTGATATATTTGGTTTACCTGATCCTCAGTAATTTGAGTATCATTTGCAGTTACAAGATTAATACAATTCCTAATGTAAAGTTGGTGGAGGATTGACGCTAATCCCTCATTTTTCCAAATATTTTGGATGTCATTTCTATTACAAAAAGTGGCAATATTGGCTGCTTTAACAATAATGTATCTGGAAATTAACAAAAAGGTTGTTACTTTGAAATTTATACAAGTAAATGGTTCAATTTCAAAGTTTTCACTAATATTGTATTTGTTCTGTCTTGCTTTTCCATATCTTTCTATCAGTAGTTGAAGAGTTGGCCTTGAGTCACTTTGGAAGATGATGTTATAACCACTCCATTCGGCTGCCCATTGGAAGGCTGCATCATCTCCTTTCTCTTCTAGTTATTCTCTTGTGCTGCAAGCTGCATAAGATCCCCTTGCTTCAATTGTTCTACCTGCATAATCCATCAGAGTCAGACCAATTCCTGCAGTACTGAAGGGGAAGTTCATAGATAAAGCAATTGAAATTCTCATACTCATAGAAGCAATTTCCTTATCTGGTTCCGTTTCTATGATACTTAGTGTTTCATCTTTCATTGGATTATAGTATAACGACTGCATTTCACTATAATCAGGATTGTTTACATACATCATGTTGTTTATGAACCTTACAATTGTTTGGGCTGTTCTTTCACTATTTTGTAGTTTCTGTTGGAAAACAGAATCACATCTGGCTTTCCATATGTGCCAGATAATTATACTACAAAGTTCTGGCCATTGTATGATACAGTCTCCTCTATCCTTATCGCAGAACCATGTGTTCAGCCAATCATGGAAAGTAGTACAGTATTCTGTGACATAATTTATTTCAAAATTTAAGTGCATCCATACCTGTTTCGCGAAGTTGCAGTTTATAAAAAGATGAGTTAGTGATTCTCCTTCTCCCTTACAGAAACTACATTTTGTGTCAATGTTTGGGAGAATAGCAGCAATTCTCATACCTGTCGGAATAATTGATTGTGCGTCTTTCCAAATAAACATCTTTATGGAGGGTGTTACTTTAAGTTTCCAAACTCTACTCCAGTCCATACCATCATTTCCACTACTATTAATAGAATGATAAAGGGTTTTCACAGTGAACATACCTTTACTATTTAGGTTCCAATGAGCCGTATCAACTATGTCTTGAGTGGGAATTTGAATTCTTTTTATCTTCTCTATTGTTTCCCGGTCAAAACAATAGTTAAGATTTTGTTCATCTCATTATTTGTTGCCTTTGAAAAGATGATATACCTTGGTCAAATTTTCAGTACCAATATTTGGTTTTAATGTGGGGACAATGGTATCAGGGATCCATTTGTCATCCCATATATCAATTAACTTTCCGTTTCCTAATTTCCAATCACAATGTTTCTTTATCAATTGTACTCCACTCCGTATACCTTTCCACACCCAACTGTCCCCGTCTTTTGGTTTATCTTGTATGTGGAGAATGTCACAGTTTGGATAGTATTTTACTTTTAGGATTTTTGCCGAGAGAGAATCAGGGTTGTCTTTTAGTTTCCATCTTATCTTGGCTATCATAGCCATATTGAACTTCTCTATGTTTTGAATTCCCAAACCTCCTTCATCAAGGGGTTTGCAAATAGGTTTCCAGGATTTCGGATAAACTCCTTTCTTGCCTTTCTCATTTCTTCCGTTTTCATCTTTCCCCCTACCAGAAATCTCGTTGTAGGTTTGTCAGATTTTTACAAATCTTTTTAGGAATTTTAAAGCAATTCATTTGATAAACTGCTAGAGAAGAGGTTACATTTTTTACCATAATCGTTCTTCCAGCACAGTTCATTTGAATTCTTCTCAAAGTTTGAAGTCTACTTTTCATTTTTGGTACAAGAGGTTCAAAGCTTTTAACTTTCGATCTGTTTGTAAACAACGGTGCACCTAAATATCTGTCATCTAAAGGTATAGTATTTACTCCTAAAATTTCTTTCACATCGTTTATTATGGTATATGATCAGTTTTGGGGCTGAAAAACACCCCTGATTTGTTGAGATTTATCAACTGTCCAGAAGAGTTACCAAATTCTCGAAACAACGTAACTAAGTTGTGGCAAGTTTGCGCATTTGCGTTCCCAAAAATGATACAGTCATCTGCAAAAAGCAAATGACTCACCGAGGGAGCATGCTTGGATATTTTTATACCTTTTAATTGTCCCTTACTCTCAAAGATTAAGAATAGTTCGAGACAAAGATTCAATACATATAAGAAATGAGATATGGAGACAGGGGGTCTCCCCTGTCTCAAACCCCTAGTTGTCTTATAGAAATCAGGAGAGCCATTTAGAAGCACCGAGAGGAAGTACTAGAAATACATTGATATACCAATTGACACCATTTGTCGAAAAACCAAAATTTTGCATTATTTCCATTAAAAATCCCATTCGACTCTGTCAAATGCTTTTGACATATCGATTTTGAGTCCCATGAGACCTTTTTTTGATCTAGTTCTCCTCATTTTCTGTATAATTTCATGTTCTATTGTTATGTTATCAGATATTTGACGGCCTGGGATGAATGCAGATTGAAAAGGGCTTATCAATTTATGTAACATGCCTTTCATCCTGTTAGCCATTAGTTTTGATATTACTTTGTAAACTCAGAGCTATCGGTCTGAATTCTGCCACAGTGGTAGGTTAATTGTTTTTGGTATCAAGGAAATGAAAGAAGTGTTCAATTCTTTAGCCAAAAACCAATCTTGAAGAAATTCTCAGATCATACACACTAGATCATTACCAATTGTTTCCCGGCCTTTGGAAAAAATCGGTGGGAAACCATCTCGGTCCCTAAGCTTTTGTCCGGTTCCATGGAGCAAAGAACTTTTTTAATTTCCCTTTCAGTGGGAATAGAACACAACTCATTGTTTTCATTTTCAGTTATACATGTAGGGATCTGATCAATTATCTTCTTATCTATATTTGGGTTCACAGTTGTGGCAATATTATGGAAGTGTTCAGTTATACAGGCAGATATTTCGTGCCTAGAATTTAACCAGATTCCTTCATTATTCTTTAGAATCTCTATTCCGTTTCTTCTAAATCTCTGCTTTGATTTACTATGAAAAAACTTTGTATTTCTATCACCCAAGGTTAAGTTTCTATCCCTACTTTTATCTTTCCAGAATTTTTCTTTGATTTCATACCATTTAGTTAGTTCTTTATTTAAAGTAGCTAGATCAGAAGCTTTATTTTGATCCATCTGCCTACTGTTTGTAGGGATGGCAATTTGCCCCACCTAAACCCATCCCCGTGGGGATCCGCCCCTATGGGTTAGGGTTTTACCCGTATAAACGGGGAACGGGGCGGGGTACGGGGAATCCCCGAAAGTAGTGATGCGGGGATGGGGTGGGGATGGGATTCAAGGTCCCCATCCCATACCCGCCCCATACCATAACCTATTATATTTGATCGAGGAACTTTTTTGGAAGATAACGAAGAATATCATGATCAGATGATTAACATGGAGGAAGATGGCTAATAATGAGGAACTAAGAAGTAAAAGGAACCATAATACTAAATTGTGGATCAATTGTTTCCTTTATTTTTCAGTTTTAGTTAGTTATTATAAACTTAAAATTTTAAAATGTACTGCTTAGGTTAGTACCATTGTTTGAACCATTATAATTATTTTTAAATATTATTATTTACAAAATTTTAAATACTTATTGTAATGTTATGGTAACCCATGGGAAACCCATCCCCTACGGGGATTCTCCATACCCATCCCCGCCCCATTCTTATGGGGAACGGGTAGGGGATGGGTTTTGGTTTTTTGAACGGGGTAGGGTATGGGATGGGATTCAAGGTCCCCGCCCCATACCCGCCCCATTTCCATCCCTAACTGTTTGTCTTTTCCAAGTCTCTCTTTATTCTTTCTATGTTTGTTTTCATATGGCCAAAAGTATTTTTATTCCACAATCTTAAAGTGTACTTCACGTTTGACAGTTTTCTTGAGAAAGAATAAGCCTGGGATCCTCTTACATGGGTACCCCAACATTCCTGGATGAGGCATGCATATTGATCGTGCTTCATCCATTCCCCAAAATACTTAAAAGGCGTAGAACCATCGTTTCAAGTATTATGGGTACTGAGACAAATTGGAACATGGTCCGAAGATAAAGGACCAAGGTGTTTTATGGTTGAATTAGGAAATTTTATGTTCCAAAAATTATTGACCAAACAACGGTCCAATCTTTGTTCCAAAAAATTTGAATCTACTCTTCTATTGTTCCATGTGAATGTATAACCACTAAACCTAATGTCCATAAGACCACAGTTCTCTATAAGCGCATTAAAAGTATCAACTTCTGTTTGTTTGAAAGGATATGGACCTTTCTTTTCCTCCTCATGGAGAACTACATTGCACTCCCCTATAACTACCCAAGGTTTATCCATGGAATTAGCCATATTCTTAATTATATCCCATGAATCCAACTTTAGATTCGTATAGGGACTACCATAAAAGCAAGTTAGCACCCAATAATTGTTATTATTATTTATCTGAACTTTAGCATTTATATGATTATGATTATAATCTAAAATTGTTATTTGCATGTTATTTTTCCACAGGAGGCAGAGTCCCCCTGCAGTACCCCTAGGAGGTACAAGCCAGTAGTTATAAACATTCACTTTTTTCATAATGCATCGCATTTCTGTGTTTTGCTGTTTGGTTTCAGAGAGAATAAGGATATCCGGATTGTTTTTATCCAGAAGATCATTCAAGCTATTTATCGTTTCTACATTTCCTAAACCCTGGAAATTCCAGGCTATGGTGATAACAAACTGCCAGAAGTAGGAAACTGGGTATTCAAGGTCTAACAGGGCATATTGATAATACATACTAACAGATAAGTTAAAGAGAACAAGATTATGTTGATTACACCATGTATCTCTATGTTTGTTTAACAAGCTTTTATCTAAATACCCAATGTAGTAAGCATACAACTCTAGCAATCTGTATAGAGAATTGTTATAAATATGTGAACTTAAATCTAATTTTATATATGCTTAATATGATTTCTATGCATATAAGGTGTGTTAAATTTTTTGCTAACCAATCAACAAGCATTTCAATGTTAATTTTCCAAAGTACAGATAAATGAGTAAGGTGGAAGTTGTTAGCATACACAATAAAAAAGAGAAATTCCATAAGTATGATAATCTTATCCATGTGCTCATATTTTAACCCATCACCTTTAATCAATTCAACAAGCAATGCAAAATTAAAGGAGTTAAGGTTTAGGGGTACCTTAAATGCAAACGAAACAATGGTCTTGATTAGATTAAAGACAATGGAACCCGTAGGAGAAAAATTTGTGGAATTGCAATTGATTGAGAAAGTAAGATGCCCATCAAACATACCAGTTACCGTATTGCCAATATTGCCAGAAGGTAGGATATTAGGTCTTCTGTAAAAATTATATTCCAAAATTTTGTTCTTTAAATCGTGGCTTGATACCAATTTATTTCCAAACGTACTGATTCCAGCAAGAAAAAAAGGGATTGAATTTTTGTATCGTTTATTCTGGATATCAGAGAATTTCTTTGATTTATGGATTTGGAGATAGATAATTGAATGGTTTGGGTATTGATTAATTTTAATGTTATGATTTTTCTCAGATTTGTTACGATTCGGTGGGTAGAGAAAAAGAGATCTAATCTTTTAGTACAACGCAAATATCTTTTTGGTTTTTTTTCTAACGTCTGTCCCATCCTTCTAGTGCACGCGTAGCAGGAGATGAGATAATTGCTAAACCGAGACATTTGTTCGAAGGAATCTACAAACCTTGGCTTCTTGAATTTTTGGGACTTCAAACTTTGTTGCTTTTTATCTAAATGACTGTTGAAAAAGGTATCCTTTCATGAGTTTGTAGTATCAAAAGTGGCTTTGTGTCTTAGAAGCTTTGAAACAAATATGTAGTCTTCTGTAGCCGGCAATGAAAAGGAGTCTTAGTGTCTTGTAATCTTATTATCTTCTCTGTGTATTAGAAAACATAGGGTATTCAGTGTCTTGGTAACATAACGATCTTCACTGGCTTTTTTCTCTGAATTCCGGTCTAATTCCGATCAAGATATGTCGTCGTCGGTGAGTAACGGGAATAAAACGATAATAAACCGGTTAGATTTCAGCCTAGCATTTGGTTTCCGAGCAAAAAGTTAACAGAGATTGGGAAGAGAGAGGAGAGAAGGGAAGAGAGAGGAGAGAAGAAGAAGTGATTGAGTTTTTTTTTATTCTTGATTGAAAAAAAGTATACTTTTATTTGATGCATGTTCTGTTCGACCACCCTTTCTCAAGAGTTGTATGGATGGTTCTGGTGTTTTAACAGGAGCTCATAATGATATTGCTAATTTGTTCGAAAGAAGGATGATACAAGTATAACAATAGACTTCTCAAGTTGATTGGTTAAATACTGTCATGATAGTCTCATGGACTATCTGGAATGAGAGATGTGAAGTGCAATTCTAGAATAAAAAGGCTGATCCAAAGACTACTACTAGGAAAGCTTTGAGTTTTGCTAGTTATATTGAGAAGTTACTCTAAACAACTAGTACGTTGCGGTAATGTGTATACGGCTAGGTCCAATATATCAAAGTGGAAACCACCTGCATATCCTTACTTAACCATTAACTGTGATGTATCGTTTGATATTAACATTGGTTTAACATGAATTACTTTTATCTTGCGTGATTTTACAGGAAAATGGTGGGGTTGTCAATCAAAATGATATGAAGGAATAAAAGATTCTGAACAGGCAGAGTGTCTTGCGTTCCTCGATGTAGTCAACTGGGTTAATGATTTACAATCTACACACATTATTTTTGAAACTCGATCTAAAAGGGATCGAAGGCTACATCAACAAATCTTCACCAGTGATAGCATGGGAGAATGAAGTTATTCTGTTAGATGCCATTGGTAGGTTAAAAACAATCCCGCAATGGGAGTGTAATTTTGTTCCTAGGGTTTGTAATAAATCTGCTGATAAACTAGCTAAATTCAGTATGAAATTTGATACTACTAGGGTTTGGTTTGAGCAACTACCTAGTATTATAGAGAGTCAATTATTGTTAGATAGTGTAAGTGTTTCAAGTTAATAAAGTTATTCATCTTTGGCATAAAAAAAAAGTATATCGACCAAAACCAGAGGTATGACTCCCGAAATGCGTAGAAAAGTTAAAGTTGTTGTTGATGGTGGTTCTTAGCTTAGGGGTAAAATTGTAAAACCCTAGTCAGACAGAATGACGTCACATAACTTGAGTAGTAATGTCCAAACCAAGCACATTTATTGAACCCTTTAATTTGTCTCGCAAGAAAATTACTGTGGTACCTTTTTTAATGCTAATTAGGGTTTCGACATGCCAAAACCCTAATTCTCACACCGCATGTGCCAATGGCAAACCATGCCAGCCCACACCTACCACGCCAAGGCATGCCAACCATGCTAGTCGCCCCCGTGCCAATGGCAAACCATGCCAGCCACACCTACCGCGCCCAGGCATGCCAACCATGCTAGCTGCACCCCTGTTCCAATATCAAACCATGCCATCCACACCTACCGCGCCAAGGCATGCCAACCATGCTAGCTGCACCCCTGTGCCAATGGAAAACCATGCCAAACACACCTACCATGCCTGTGCATGCCAACCATGCTAGCCGCACCCCGTGCCAATGGCAAACCATGCCAGCCCACGCCACTGCGCCAAGGCATGCCAACCATGCTAGCCGCACCCCTGTGCCAATGACAAACCATGCCAGCCACACCTACCGCGCCATGCCAAACGCACCTTGCCATGGCCTCATACCAACCTAGCCGCGCCACCTTGCTGGCCTTCCCTACGCGGCTAACAAAAACGAAGGCGTGCGACAATCAACGGTCGCCCTTCAATCCCAGGAGAAAATCCTAGCCGTCTGAGGTTACCAAACGACCTTTGGCCCAAAACCCTAGCTTGGTCGCGAAACTAACTAAGCTAGCCACGCCATGCGCCCATGGCAAACCCTTGGCCCCACATGCCAAGCCAAACACACCTTGCCTTGGCCCTAGCCAAGCTAGCCACGCCATGCGCCCATGGAAAACCCTTGGCCACACATGCCAAGCCAAACCGCACCTAGCCAAGCTAGCCCCGCATGCGCCCATGGCAAACCCTTGGCCCCACATGCCAAGCCAAACAGCACCTAGCCAAGCTATCCACGCCATGCGCCCATGGCAAACCCTTGGCCCCACATGCCAAGCCAAGCCACACCTTTCCTTGGCACCTAGCCATGCTAGCCGCACCATGTGCCAACGGCTTGCCAAACCCTAGGCCCTACATGCCAAGCCAAGCCACACCTTGCCTCGGCCCTAGCCAAGCTAGCCACGCCATGCGCCCATGGCAAACCCTTGGCCCCACATTCCAAGCCAAACCGCACCTAGCCACGCCATGCACCCATGGCAAACCCTTGGCCCCACATGCCAAGCCAAACACACCTTTCCTGGGCCCTAGCCAAGCTAGCCACGCCATGCGCCCATAGCAAACCCTTGGCCACACATGCCAAGCCAAACCGCAGCTAGCCAAGCTAGCCACACCATGCGCCCATGGCAAACCCTTGGCCCCACATGCCAAGCCAAACCACACCTAGACAAGCTAGCCACGTCATGCGCCCATGGCAAACCCTTGGCCCCACATTCCAAGCCAAACCGCACCTAGCCAAGCTAGCCACGCCATGCGCCCATGGAAAACCCTTGGCCCCACATGCCAAGCCAAAGCTAGCCATGCCATGCGCCCATTGCAAACCCTTGGCCCCACATGCCAAGCCAAGCCACACCTTGCCTTGGCACCTAGCCATGCTAGCCGCACCATGTGCCAACGGCTTGCCAAACCCTTGGCCCCACATGCCAAGCCAAACCACACCTAGCCATACTAGCTGCACCATGTGCCAACGGCTTGCCAAACCCTTTGCCCCATGCCAAGACAAACCGCACCTATCCATGCTAGCTGCACCATGTGCCAACGGCTTGCCAAACCCTTGGCCCCACATGCCAAGACAAACCGCACCTAGCCATGCTAGCCGCACCATGTGCCAACGGCTTTCCAAACCCTTGGCCCCACATGCCAAGCCAAGCCACACCTTGCCTCGGCCCTAGCCATGCTAGCCGCACCATGTGCCAACGGCTTACCAAATCCTTGGCCCCACATGCCAAACGCACTAGCCGCGCCACCATGATGGCCTTCCCTACGCGGCTACCAAAAACGAAGGCGTGCGACAATCGACGGTCCCCCTTCAATCTCAGGAGCAAATCCTAGACCTCTAAGGTTACCAGACGACGCATGGTAACCTTTAGCCCGAAAACCTAAGTTTGGCCACGCCATGCCAACGGCATGCCAACCTAGCCGCGCCTCCATGCCACGCCAATGGCATGCCAACCTAGACGCGCCACCATGCCAAGCCAATGGCATGCTAACCTAGCCGCGCCACCATGCTGGCCTTCCCTATGCGGCCACCAACGAACGAAAGCGTGCAAAGATCAAACGGCTACCTTTCCTCTTAAGATACAAAATCTCGACCGTCGAAGGTCACCAAGCTACCAAGTCTCCCGAGCTCGACTTGCCAGGCAACAACCCTATGCTACATGTTTTCCACAAAAACATTCGAGACATCAACACATATCACAAACCGGGGATCCTCTTTGGGTATTGGTTTGGCGGTTTACAGCGTGCGGCGTACACTACGCCCGTCATAAGAAAGTGTCATAAGGGTGAGGCGGTTAGTAAATACAGGGAGTTAAAAGTGAAACGTTCATGGGACATCAATTCCATACGTTAATGTTTTTATGGAACATCAATTCCATGTGTTAACGATTTTATGGAACATCAAATTCCATGCATACGGTTACCACCTCCTCCCATTTACTTACCCATATTTCCATTCCTTAATGAGACCGTGGTACGTTTCACTTTCGATTTGTATAAATAGGTCTTACCTATTTCCACAAAACAACAAGTTCATTCGGGAATACTCGTAAAATACTTGCTAGCTTACCATTTGTTAGCCTTCCCACTTTTCTCGATACAAGTCGTAGTAACACAGCCTACTCTTCCGTAATCAACTATTCTGGTCTCATCGCTTTCCTTGCTTCCCTCCCCAAAATCAACCCACTCTCCTTCACTTTGTGACCGAAGCAAGTCAGGAACGGCCATTTCTTGGTTTAGGCCGGACTTGTACAGATTGATCTCTCGAATCTAAAATACTCCCTTGCAGTACATTGTTTAGGGTTTAAATTGTTTCTCACCCATACACCCAAAATTATTGAAATCAGCAGAAACCATTTTCACCTACAAACAGTTGCAAACAGACATTAATATCCAGAAGTGTAAAACGTGTCGGCCCAGCATAGTCTAGTTCATGACGTGCTAAGTGTCATGTTGTGATGTGTGCCAGAAATTAAGGCGTGTTGTATTATGTCGTACTGTACTAAAAGACAAGTTGTGTTGTGCGAGAACAATAACTGTGTTGTGCTATGCCGGCCCACTTATTTTATGTTTTACAAAGAAACTGTTTTTCAGTTATTTAGATATTATATATGAAAATGAGTGGGTATTAAGTACACCACCGACTTTTTCGTCTGGCAACCTGTTGTTTGAGGGTGAAAACGGTTTCTACTGATTACGGTAATTTCGCGTGAGTGGTTGAGAAACGAGTCTAAACCCTAAACAATGTACTGCACGGGAGTACTTTAGATTCGAGAGATCAATCTGTACAAATCGCCTAAACCAAGAAATGGCCGTTCCAGACTTGCTTCGGTCACTAAGTGAAGGAGAAGGGTTGGTTTTGGGGAGGGAAGCGAAGAGAGTGTTGAGACCGAATAGTTAATTCGAAGAGTAGTTGTTTGACGACTTGTATCAGAAAGTGAAACGCTAGCAATGTGGAAGCTAACAGATGATTTCTGAGTGTTGTATGCTCCTGACCAAAACTTGTTGTTTGGTGGAAATAGGTAGGACCTATTTATACAAGTCGTAACATAACGTACTCTGGTCTCGTAGAAAATGGGAACGGCTGAGTAAAGTGGAAGGAGGTGATAAATGGGTAACGCCTGGAATTGATGTTCCATAATGAAAGGAGCGTTTCACCATTATTCCTTGTATTTACTAACCGACTTATTCTTATGACACTTTCATGTAACGGGCGTAGTGTACGCCGCACGCTGTAAACCGCCAAACCAATACCCTTTATGAGCATCCTCCAGTTTGTGACATGTGTTAGATGTCTCAAGTGTTTTCATAGGAAAACGTGTAGCAAGGTGTTACGTGTGGCATGGTGGCATGCCAGTGGCCATGGTAGAGTCGACATGGCTTTGCCAAAGAATAGGCGCGGTCGAATTTGGGGTTTAGATGCAAACCGTGATGTTTTGGCTTTGGGCCGTAAGTTAGGTGGCGAACTTGAACGTCGAGATCCGCATCTCGGAGGGAAGGATAGTTGTTGATTATTGCAACCCTCCGATTTAGCAGCCAACGTTGAGCATGGCTTTGCCATAGAGTGGGTGTGGCCAAATTAGGGTTTAGGTGCAAACCGTGTGTTTTGGCTTTGGGCCGCAAGCCGCCATGCCGGTGGCGAACTTGTGTGGTCGAGATTTGCATCTCAAAGAGAAGGGTAGCCGTTGATTATTGCAACCCTTCGTTTTAGCAGCCAGCGTTGAGCATGGCTTTGTCATAGAGTAGGCGCGGCCAAATTAAGGTTTAGGTGCAAACCGTGTGTTTTGGCTTTGGGCCGCAAGTTGCCATGCGTCAAAGGCGAACTTGTGTGGTCGAGATCTGCATCTCAAAGAGAAGGGTAGCCGTTGAATATTACAACCCTTCGTTTTAAAATCTAGCGTTGAGTCATGGCCTTGTCAAAGAGTAGGCGCGGCCAAATTAGGGTTTAGGTGCAAACCGTGTGTTTTGGCTTTGGGCTGCAAGTTGCCATGCGTCAGGTGGCGAACTTGTGTGGTCGAGATCTGCATCTCAAAGAGAAGGGTATCTGTTGATTATTGCAACCCTTCGGTTTAGCAGCCAGCGTTGATTCATGGCCTTGTCAAAGAGTAGGCGCGGCCAAATTAGGGTTTAGGTGCAAACCGTGTGTTTTGGCTTTGGGCCACAAGTTGCCATGCGTCAGGTGGCGAACTTGGACGGCTAAGATCTGCATCTTAGATGGAAGGGTGGCCATTGATCGTTGCAACCCTTCGTTTTGGCAGCCAATGACGTGAAGGAGAGGTCAGCATGGTATAGGCGCGGCTAAAAATAGGGTTTGGCGCAAACCGTGGTGTTTGGCCTTGGGCCGCAAGTTGCCGTGCGTTAGGTGGCGAACTTGGATGGTCGAGATCTGTATCTCGAAGAGAAGGGTAGCCGTTGATTATTGCAACCCTTCATTTTGGCGTGGAGAAGTGGTTGGCATGGTTTGCCATTGGCACGGTGGTGCGGATGGCATGGTTGGCATGCCTTGGCGCAGAGACGTGGCTGGCATGGTTTGCCATTGGCACGGTGGTGCGGCTGGCATGGTTGGCATGCCTTGCGCAGAGACGTGGCTGGCATGGTTTACCATTGGAACGGTGGTGCGGATGGCATGGTTGGCATGCCTTGGCGCAGAGACGTGGCTGGCATGTTTGGAATGCCCCACGCAGACGTGGTCGACATGGTTTGCCATTGCCACGGTGGTGCGGCTGGCATGGTTGGCATGCCTTGGCGCAGAGATGTGGCTGGCATGGTTATCCATTGGCACGGTGGTGCGACTGGCATGGTTGGCATGCCTTGGCGTAGAGACGTGGCTGGCATGGTGGTGCGGCTGGCATGGTTGGCATGCCTTGGCGCAAAGATGTGGCTGGAATGGTGGTGCGGCTGGCATGGTTGGCATGCCTTGGCGCAGAGACGTGGCTGGCATGGTTTGCATGCCTTGGCGCAGAGACGTGGATGGCATGTTTTGCCATTGGCACGGTAGTGCGGCTGACATGGTTGGCATGCCTTGGCGCGGAGACGTGGCTGGCATGGTTTGCTGATAGGTGTAGAATACACCGTATTTACTATCTAGTAGTTTATGCTTTCTTTGCTATTTTTCGTGTAAATTATGTATTTTACGCTTGTTTTGAGTTTTATAGCTACTTTGGAGTCGCACGGAGGAAAAGAAGAAGAAATCACCCAATTTGAGCCAAAAGGGTAAAATTATCATCTCACCAAGGAGGGAATACTATATGGAGCCCAGCCAAGGATAAGGGGTGACTCAAATTACTGAAGGAAGGACAATAATAGATAAGGGGAGGTCAAAAGAAGGGAGTGAACTCTGACCCATACCCAAGCCCACATGTCTGATCCACCCATACCCTAACCTAAGCCCATCTATCTACACCCCCGCTCCATACCCATATCCAAGCCCACATCCGTACCCTATCCATACCCTGCTCCACGCCCGAATCCGCCCCATTTAACCCAGCTTTCATATCCTACCCTAAATCGAGAAAAGTTTCCCAATCATTCATTCCATTTCTCTGAAACTGAGAAGAAAGGAAAAGCAGCGCAGCTGCTGCTGTATTTGTTCTGTCCGAAAGGTAGAGGAGATGAAGATTAAGGGAGAGATCAGTTAGGGTTTGGTGCGGAATGATCAAGGAAATTGACAAGACCTGATGCTGCAATCGATGGAGAAGTTAGGGTTTATTATCTCTGAGAACCGGATGAATAAGAACTGATGGAGTTTCTGATGTAAACTAAAGAATGGGTGTTGAAATTAGAGATGATTCTGCCATCGATGGGTTCCTGCCGCTGTTGGGTTTGATGAGAATGGGGTGGTTCTGACTCTGTTGAAACGATGGAGGAAGAAGATGGAGGAAGAAGATGGTGGAATTGATGGATTCGTTGAAGGAGTTGAAGCTCAGAGAGGAGGAATCAAAGTGGGTTTGAGCTTAATTTGAAAACCGTGCTAGAGTCATTGCTATTGGCTAATAGGAGATGGGTTCTCAGCACTGTTGGTATGGGTAGTGATGCTAGAGTTGTGAATCTGAGATGATAAAGAGAGATTGATGTTGTTGATGGAGTTTAGCTCGGATTTGAAGTTTGGGTTAAGTTCAGATGATGCAAGTGGTGAGAATTGAAGCAGCAGTGTTGAGAATTGATTACAAAGTTGAGTTGGGATCTGTTCTTTGTGATAGTTCAATGGGTTAGTAAATGCTGGTAATGTTGCAGGATTGAAGGGCTGTATCATGATATTCTGAGTAACAATGGGTGTTTGAGTTATGAATGTATTGCTTAGATGTATGCTAGGATCTGTTACAGGAGAAGACACTAAATAGAGTGGTCAATATGGCCTCGAAGGCTCGGGCTTGCAATGGAACCGAAATTAGGCTTGAGGTTATGTTGGATTACAACAGAGCTGAAATATTGCAGGTAATTGGCAACATGTGATGTTGGCTGGGTTATGAGAAGACAGGGAGATGGAGATGGACTGTGAAACTGAAGCCTGAGTATGAATGGTGCTTCAGTGAATGTGGTGTAGGTTGCATTGCAGTGATGGAATATGAGCAGCAAGGCCGAGCTAGTGATGGCCTGGATTGGGGCTTGTGGCACCGGCCAACATTGAACCTGTGCTTTAACGGGTGTACAAGGAGAAGATTCAAAGCTATGTGTTGTTGCCGCAATGAGAATGTGATGCAATGAGCTGATGCAGTGGAATCAAGAGAGAGTACAAAGCTGAGATGTGCAACTGGCAGGAGAAACTTGTGGCATTGAAGCAATGGATTGGAGAGAACGTGGCACGAGTGAGATGTCAAGCTACAGAGTGTTTGCGGTTGGGGAAGAGCATGGATTGCGGAGTGGAATTGAGGGCCAACATGGTCGGGCAGAGATGCTTGGCCTGTGCAAGTAAGCTGAATGGCCTAGCCGGAGTTCGGCCCGCGAATCAACTCGTAAATCCTGCGATTCAACCCGATTCAAATTGACTCACCGATTAAGACCACTCAAAGACCGACTCATACCGACCCCCTCATCCGACTTGACCCGCCGACTACTAACAGTTGACCCTGACGGTTGACCTATTTGACCGTTAGTCCTAACGGTGGATCGACGAATATTCCGTCGAATATTCTCCCTAAGGACAAAATTTCAGTGGCTTCGGGCGACGACTATTCCTACGGATTCTACCACAATCCCATTTTCCCATGAGCCAAAAATTCCAGAAATTTTCTACGGACTTCTCTCATGGGTGTGAAGAATTGGGCTAGGAATTGGATGGAGAATTGGACTCAAATTTGGAAAGAGAAGGTGGAAGAGTTGAGAAAAGCTTGGAATTGGAAATTGAATTGCTAAAGGAAAAGGATTCTATTCCTTAGAAGATTTGGAGAATGTTGAAGCTTATAAATAGAGAAGTTTTCTATATCTTTTACACATCTCTACACACACAACACTTTTCTTTTCTTATTCTTTGTGTGAACTTTTAACATGAGTAGTTAATTTATTGATTGAGGATGAATTCCTAGTTCTTAACATATGATTTAAGTTTTTGTTTTCAAATTCTATCTTGAAGTTTTTCACATAATTATTGTTTGTTTTTACTAATAGGAATGATCTTAAAGACATTCATGATTGATTGATAGATTGTTTAGAATGCATGCTAAATTGATTTGTTAGTTTAATCTAAAGCTAGTGAAAGTTAGGGGATAAGTAATCGTTTCTTGACTCTTTACATAAGTAGCAAACACGAGACCTTGCGGAGGGATTCCGTGGAGCAATTGTGTGTAGAAATAACGTTAGCAAGTGGACCTTGAGCTAAGAGTCTAACTACTAATATCAACCTAAGAAATTCACAAAACTTAATGCATGAGCCAAGTTACATCTAGGTTGAGCTAATTCTAGGTGGCTTGGTAAATAGAATCCGGTAGTCGAGAACTTCCGTGTCCGGTGATACAAGGGATTTAGGGGTTTAGCACTGAGCTAGCTGCTTTACCTACGGTTGGTGATAATATGTGACTAATAACAAGTGGAAAAGAACATAACTTTAATCATTGTTTCGTAACGAAGAAGGATTCCTTGATCTTGTCTCTCTTATTGCTTTCAACTTTATCTTTTAATTGTTTTGTTTATTTTCTTTTGCTTTTTACACCCCCTTTCGTGACAATTTTTACAACTAGAATCTCGTGCTCCTCGTGGGATCGACCTTGACTACCCTATATTACTTGTTAATTAGGTAGTAAAGTATTAATTAATTTGATTGCACCTACGACACGCATCATTTGCCATTGCCACGGTGGTGAGAGAATTAGGGGTTTGGTATATACGAAGATGATGTCGGTCAATACTAAGGGTTCTGCCGTGGAACATGACACATGTATATAAAAAAAAGGGTACCCTGGTAATTCTTACGTAGGCATGCTGATTGATTCAATAAATGTGCTAGTGGTCATAGTGACGTCATGTCAGATGTAAGGTTTTACGATTTTAACCCAAACTAAAAACCACCATCAACATTAAGTCCCCTGCTTAGCTCGGAACAGGAGCATTGTTGCGAGGTAAGCATAAGATGGTGATAGGCAAGGACAAAATCGAAACGGAAAGTCATGAAAAGATTGTCAGGAAGATTCGCCTAACCTTTTTCGGGAGGTAAGGAGAATTCGTGATTCTTGTGTTGGTGGCTTTGCGTAGATGCTGCTTGTGGTACTGCTAGCTAAGTTGTGGAGTGGTAGAGGTGTTTGTTGGTGGCGATGCAAACAGTTGGCATTGCTGGCTTGTCTTGGAAAGTCGTTGGTATTGGCCAGGCCTGGAATGGAGCTGTCAGTGTTGGATTGGCTTGGAATGGAGCCGCAGACGTTGTACTGGCTAGGAATGGAGCCTCAGGCGTTGGTCGGCTTGAAGGGATCCGTCAGCATTGGTCTGCTTGGAAGGGAGCCGTCAGCGTTGGTCGGCTTGGAAAGGAGCCGTCAGCATTGGTCGCCTTGGAAAGGAGCCGCTATCATAAACTTGGCCCGGCGCTGGCTTGAGTGCTGTCTTCAGTTCCGTGGAATGATGGCAACTAGCTTCAGTTCCGTGAAAGGATGATGACTGGCTTCAGTTCTGTGGAATGATGAAAACTTTGTCTAAATTAGGGTTTGGCATGCCGAAACCCTAATTAACTCCCCTTACTAAAATCGTTGTAGAATTCTCATACAAACTCGAATTTTGACGGTCCGCCCCTCCATTCTGATCGGAAAAGAATTTCCTATCTCCCTTTGAGGGAATATTTAGGTTTGAAGTTCGTTTAGGGGGCGAAAACATCCCGACAGTAAAACTAAGGAAGAATTCAGGAGGGATGTTGCGGGCCCGTGGTAGCATAGTGGCGCCCAGTCATCTATTCCCGTTCATGGAGCAAGAAGGAATCTTTATTCTCAGGCAAACTCTAAAACTCCGTCCGCATGAAAAGAGGTATCGACCCTCTTCTCGTTTTCTCGTTGCTCGTCCGGATCCGTGCTTTCTCCCCAAAGTGTCTCTCCAAAGGATTCCAAAATTTACCAAACTCCATTGAACTCTACACTTTTGATTGCGATGATGATATATTGTGGATGCTTGTATGGTCGAAATCTTCCGCAACCATCGGGTGAAGTAGATGAGTTGAGAGATGTTCCGTTGCCGATGTGCTGCTATCAAGTCCTCAAGGACTTCGTTCCAAACGACATCCTTTGAACCATCTTCTGAACCTTGGACTATTGTATGGAATGGGATGTAGTGAGCAGTGCCCAGTTATACTTCTGTTAGATCCGATAGTGTGGCCGTATATGTGAATGTATCTTTGTGGCGTACTTCTGGGGTTTTTGATGCGCGTGTACGGCTTCATGTTGATAAATTCTTGCGGTAGGACTTCGACAGTGATGATGTTGAAATCGGAAATAACCTGGTTGAGGGCAGTGAAAGCGTCCCATGCTGGTAGTCCCCATGTGTAGACTACTTTCATTGCATCGCCTTGAATCCACGTCTATGAGATTTGATACAATCTTATCATACTCTCCTGGATGTGATGCTGGGATGCTTGGAATATTGCACGGACGAAACATTCTGGATAACGAAGAAGTAGAAGTGGGAGAGTTATTTCGTTAATCGTGTCTCCCTCTGTCTCTTCAAGAAAAATGTTTCAACCGCGTCTCAGGGGTTATCTCATGAATGCTTGATTGTTGTCGGGGATGGACCGTGATGAGTAGTCCCCAGTCGCACTACTTTTTAGTTACTGAAGTTGCTTTCCTTGAGCAGGCTTGGGATCCGCCGCGGCCTCGTAAAGTGTTGAAGGCGTCTTCTAGACAAAGAGACGATGATATTCTTGCGCTACACCCTTGAAGAGTAGATGACCGTGTTGTGGCTATGGCCTTTGGGTTGACTGTGTCTTCAGAGCTTTGACAATGAAGGGATTTCGTGTAGATCTTTGTAGTGATTGCTGCTGCGGTGAAGCTCTGGCTGGTATCAACAAATGAGCGGCAATGTGATTCTTGGTAGCAGATATAATCAGAAGAGACTACATTGTCGTGGGAACAATGTAGGTTGGCTAGAATTGTATGGGCATCTATGGAAGTAAAAGGATTGGCTGGATGCGTAAGTGAGCAAACTGTCCATGGTCACGAGTTTTGGAGGAATGGATCAATGGGCGGCCATGACTACGAAGATTGGTTGGCTGCGATCATGATCCTTAACATGGGGAGTGTGGTGGCACGACCCTTTGCAGGAAGGAGTGGTGTTGAAGCGAACGTTGAAGCGGAGCCGCTGCTGGAGAGCGTTGAAACGGAGCCACTTCTGTAGAGAACGTTGAAACGACGCCTTGCAACTCTCAGAGCCTTGACGGTTACCATGTTGAAGTCGGAGGCTGCGTCACGTTCTGTCAAACTCGACATCCCTCAAGTGAACAGAGGTTAGGAGTCCCCAGTTCCATCTATCGATCGTGCTTTCCAGGAGAGGTTGGGGTTTGGGAACGACTTCCCTGGCTGGGAACACCTGCTTTCCTGATGCAGTGCGGTTGAGGGATGCAAATATGTCTTGACGCTACGCCTCGGAGAAATATAGAATCTCACATAATTGTTTCATCATAGACTGTACGACTTTGTGGGTGAAGTTCCCATCGTGCAGCTCCTGACGGGAAGAGGGTCTCTGTGAACTCAGGAGGGTTGCTGATTTCTTTTGCTTTCGATTTTGGAGAAGTCGTTCCTGATCTTTACGTGTGATGAAATTGGATTGCTGATCCCCTTCTAATGGGCGTTCAAGGGCAACGCGAGCCTCTTTATCTATAAACACACGTCCTGCTGAAGTGCCTGCACCGGATGTTAAAAGTATTCTTTGTCAGTTACCTCTTGGGTTGACGTGACTTTTATTTCATCAAATCAACAGTGGTAAAAGGAGGTCGGCTTCTTCCGGCAATTCCAGTATCTTGCCCTGATGGTGGAGTAGCAGCGTCTCTGGTGAATTTTGGAGCTGTCATACTTGAAGAAACGTTAGGGTGGTGGAAGCGGCTCTGGTTCTGATGATCGTAGGTGTATCGTGCAGAGATGGCCCGGTTTTGATCACGGAGTGCTAGATCCATGGCACTATTTCGAAGGGTGAGGATAACGCTGCTTTGGCTGGTTGTGGAGCGGAGAAGATGGCGCTGGCTAGATCATGGAATGACAGGGACAGCTGCTGGATATGACGTGGATCGTTGGTGCAAACCCTAGCCATAGGCATGTCCGCCATAGTTTTATGGGCGACGCCGCGATAAGTCCCCAGTCACTCCTCGTCTTGTGATAACTGGTAACTGAGCCGTTTGTGACTGAGCCATCGATCCCCGAGCGGATCGTTTGCTTCCACCATCTTAGAAGTCCCAGTCATCCCTTGTCGTGTGATAACTGGTAACTGAGTTGTTGATCTCTGAGCGGATCGTTTGCTTCTACCATCTTGAGATCGGAGTTAAAAGATAAAATCGGGAATTGAGGAATTGATATTGTAACCGAGAGATTAATCCTCCCGCTGTGGTCGCCAATTGTCTGAGGGTGAAAACGGTTTCTGCTGATTACGGTAATTTCGCGTGAGTGGGTGAGAAACGAGTCTAAACCCTAAACAATATACTGCACGGGAGTACTTTAGATTCGAGAGATCAATCTGTACAAATCTGGCCTAAACCAAGAAATGGCCGTTCCAGACTTGCTTCGGTCACAAAGTGAAAGAGAAGGGTTAGTTTTGAGGAGGGAAGTGAAGAGAGTGTTGAGACCAGAATAGTTAATTCTGGAAGAGTAGTTGTTTGACGACTTGTATCAGAAAGTGAAACGCTAGCAATGTGGAAGCTAACAGATGACTTCTGATTGTTGTATGCTCCTGACCAAAACTTGTTGTTTGGTGGAAATAGGTAGGACCTATTTATACAAGTCGTAACATAACGTACTCTGGTCTCGTAGAAAATGGGAACGGCTGAGCAAAGTGGAAGGAGGTGATAAATGGGTAACGCCTGGAATTGATGTTCCATAATGAAAGGAGCGTTTCACCATTATTCCTTGTATTTACTAACCGACTCATTCTTATGACACTTTCATGTAACGGGCGTAGTGTACGCCGCACGCTGTAAACCGCCAAACCAATACCCTTTATGAGCATCCTCCAGTTTGTGACATGTGTTAGATGTCTCGAGTGTTTTCATGGGAAAATATGTAGCAAGGTGTTACGTGTGGCATGGTAGAGTCGACATGGCTTTTCCAAAGAATAGGCGCGACCAAATTTGGGGTTTAGATGCAAACCGTGATGTTTTAGCATTGGGCCGTAAGTTAGGTGGCGAACTTGAACGGTCGAGATTCGCATCTCAGAGGGAAGGATAGCCATTGATTATTGTAACCCTCCATTTTAGCAGCCAACGTTGAGCATGGCTTTACCATAGAGTGGGCGTGGCCAAATTAGGGTTTAGGTGCAAACGTGTGTTTTGGATTTGGGCCGCAAGTTGCCATGCGTCAAGTGGCGAACTTGTGTGGTCGAGATCTGCATCTCAAAGAGAAGGGTAGCCGTTGATTATTGCAACCCTTCATTTTAGCAGCCAGCGTTGAGCATGGCTTTGTCATAGAGTAGGCACGGCCAAATTAGGGTTTAGGTGCAAACCATATGTTTTGGATTTGGGCCGCAAGTTACCATGTGTCAGGTGGCGAACTTGTGTGGTCGACATCTGCATCTCAAAGATAAGGGTAGCCGTTGATTATTGCAACCATTTGTTTTAGTAGCCAGCGTTGAGTCATGGCCTTGTCAAAGAGTAGGCGCGGACAAATTAGGGTTTAGGTGCAAACCATGTTTTTTGGCTTTGGGCCGTAAGTTGCCATGCGTCAGGTGGCAAACTTATGTGGTCGAGATATGCATCTCAAATAGAAGGGTATCCGTTGATTATTGCAAGCAGCCAGCGTTGAGTCATGGCCTTGTCAAAGAGTAGGCGCGACCAATTAGGGTTTAGGTGCAAACCGTGTGTTTTGGCTTTGGGCCGCAAGTTGCCATGTGTCAGGTGGCGAACTTGGACGGCTAAGATCTGCATCTTAGATGGAAGGGTGGTCGTTGATCGTTGCAACCCTTCGTTTTGGCAGCCAATGACGTGAAGGAGAGGCTGGCATGGTATAGGCGCGTCCAAAACTAGGGTTTGGCGCAAACCGTGGTGTTTGGCCTTGGGACGCAAGTTGCCGTGTGTTAGGTGGCGAACTTGGATGGTCGAGATATGTATCTCGAAGAGAATGGTAGCCGTTGATTATTGCAACCCTTCGTTTTGGCGTGGAGAAGTGGCTGGCATGGTTTGCCATTGGCACGGTGGTGAGGCTGGCATGGTTGGCATGCCTTGGCGCAGAGACATGGCTGGTATGGTTTGCCATTGGCACGGTGGTGCGTCTGGCATGGTTGGCATGCCTTGGCGCAGAGACGTGGCTGGCATGGTGGTGCGGCCGGCATGGTTGGCATGCCTTGGCGCAGAGACGTGGGCGGCATGGTTTGCCATTGGCACGGTGGTGCGGCCGACATGGTTGGCATGCCTTGGCGCAGACGTGGCCGCATGGTTTTCCATTGGCACGGTGGTGCGGTGGCATACCGGGCATGCCTTGGCGCAGACGTGGCTAGCATGGTTGGCATGCCTTGGTGCAGAGACGTGACTGGCATGGTTTGCCATTGGCACGGTGGTGCGGCTGGCATGGTTGGCATGCCTTGGCGCAGAGACGTGACTGGCATGGTTTACCATTGGCACGGTGGTGCGACTGGCATGGTTAGCATGCCTTGGCACAGAGACGAGGCTGGTATGGTTCGCCATTGCCACGGTGGTGCGGCTGGCATGGTTGGCATGCCTTGGCGCAGAGACGTGGCTGGTATGGTTTGCCATTGGCACGGTGGTGCGGCTGGCATGGTTGGCATGCCTTGGCGCAGAGACGTGGCTAGAATGGTTTTCCATTGGCACGGTGGTGCGGCTGGCATGGTTGGCATGCCTTGGCACAGAGACGTGGCTGGCATGGTGGTGCGGCTGGCATGGTTGGCATGCCTTGGCGCAGAGGCTTGGATGGCATGGTTTGCCATTGGCACGGTGGTGCGGTTGGCATGCCTTGGTGCAGAGACGTGGCTGGCATGGTGGTGCGGCTGGCATGGTTGGCATGCCTTGGCGCAGAGACGTGGCTGGCATGTTTTGCCATTGGCACGGTAGTGCGGCTGGCATGTTTGGCATTCCTTGGCGCGGAGACGTGGCTGGCATGGTTTGACATTGCCACGGTGGTGAGAGAATTAGGGTTTGGTATATACGAAGATGATGTCGGTCAATACTAAGGGTTCTGCCGTGGAACATGACACATGTATATAAAAAAAAGGGTGCCCTGGTAATTCTTACATTGGCATGCTGATTGATTCAATAAATGCGCTAGTGGTCATAGTGATCTATAAACAAAAGTGTCATGTCAGATGTACGGTTTTACGATTTTAACCCTAAGCTAAAAACCACCATCAACACCTGTATAGACAACGCCTAATACAATTGCAAGTAGATCTAGTGAAAGATTCTTGAACAATATGTATATAAATCTTCTTCTTTTTTTTTTCTTTTTTTTTTGACTTAAAAAGTTAATTGTACAACAGAAAAATGTAATAAGACCAGACCCGTAAAAAGCCCAACCCCCATTTTTAGAGTGTTACATGTACATATATATCAGCTATCTATAACAACCTTCCAATGTGTAATTAGTTCTCTAAATATATTATTTCTAAACCATTTTTGATCTTTTTCCCGATTGTAAATTAGAAGTTTTGTTTTAATAATGACCTCCTCGGTGATGTGATTTTAACAAGTTGTAGAAAGTGGTAGTAAAAGTTCTGCTCAACTCTGGACTTGATGAGATTGGTTTAAGACTTAAAAATAAAATAGAAAACTTAAGAAGTTGTTTTTATCAAGATTATAAAAAGCACTGAGACTCAGGATTCCACCAATCACCAATTTTTATGTGATTTAATCTAAGCAATATTCATGCAACTCTTTACGTTTAAAGTGATTCTATTATTTTTGCCTAGACAAGTAGATTCCCAAAACAATAGTTGTAAATCGAAAGCATGGACCATCAAAAAACTTAACCTAAGCATGACCCATCAATTGAGAACACAACCACTTAATCAGAATCATATATTCGATTTCGGTTCAAGGTGCAAATAATCATAAAAGAAATTGCAAAAATCATTAAAAATAGAGATTACCACATAATAATTGGAAAAATGGCTTCCTCCGTCGCCTCAGCAAGGGGGTTTAGCTCCTCATGTTATTCACGTGATCAAAATAGGTGTTCATAGCTCAAAAGGGTGAAAAACAAGAGAAGACTAATGACTCAGACAACGTTGTATAAGCGTTACAAACAATCGTTACAATCTTTATTCTGAAACGATATATGAAAATACATGTAGAAGAAACGCACTGTCTCTGGGAGTAGTATGTTCTTCGTGTTCTTTCTTCTACACCAGCAGAACCCGACTTCCTGCAGCTCTGATTTCTTCTCCTCTCTGCCTCCGTTCGTCCCCAAAAGTCTCTACAGCCCTGCTGTGATTCCTAACAACCCTTTTATACACTCATCCATCCGTATAACTCAAGAAAATCCCTAAAATATCTATCCTTTCTTTTACCCAAAGTCACGGGATTTATTATTTCTTTCCAAGCTACGATATCTCTGTTTACGTGTCTGATTTATCCTTGGTTCTTTCCAAACTGTTTCCGTATATATCTTCAAGTCGGCAGGGAAGATATCCTCCCTGTTTTATCACGGAACTTCCAAAAATAGCAGCTGCAATAAACGAAAACCTGAGACCTAACTCACTCCCTGTTTCACCGAACTTCGTATAACTCACTCCCTGGATTGTCTTAAAGGTTGATTTTAATCCAAATACCTGAAGAAAACTCATAGAATCTCGTTCAAATTCTACTCTTCTGTCCTAGATACTTTCCAAAAACCCGATTATTGTTTCCTTCCCCAACTTATAGAATCTTCGTATTTCCTTGAATTAAAGCCCAGCAGCAATCCTGTTGTACCAAAATAGGCCCAGTCCAATTGAGAACCATGAGAAAATCCAAGTGAAACTCGTCCAAAAATTGTCGAGACGAATACACTGTTAACTGGATTTGATTCCCGCCTTTGCTGAATTTGAATTTGGAGAAGATGACCTCCCCTTATCTGGTTCTGTTCTGCCAATAGCAGTTACCGTGTGGGTGCAAATAGTAGATGTGGCGTGCAAATAACGGTGGGTTACCCCTTATCAAGTGTGTACCCCTTATCCATTTGAGGAGTGCCTTTAATGATTTTCTCCCATGAGCGCAAATACCACTTTTCGAGCCAATTTCTCCGCAAAAGCTTACTTTCCCAAAAACACCTACAAAGACATAAAAAGTCATAATAAATACGAAATCGAGCATTAACAATACATACAATTGATATCATATTAGACACATAAATATGTCTATCACTCGGCATATTAGGTATCTTATGAGCCATTACACTTTTGTTTCTCTTATTCCAAATGGCCTAACACACTGTAAAAATGATAAGCGGCCATATTTTCCTTCCCATGTTTCTACCGCTTCTAAGCTTCCATGCTTGAAGTTGAGCTAGTAAAGAATCTCCTTGCACCCATTTAATGTTGTAACCTCCTATAAAATAGCTCCAGACTCTATGAGAAAAGCCAAAGTGCATAAGAAGATAACTGACAGATTCTTGCTGTATGTTGCAGAATGAGCAGAAGGTTCCGAATTTGACACCCTCTTCTTAGTAAATTATCAGTTGTGACAATCGCATTTTATGCTTTTGAGACCAAATGAAAAAATTCACCTTGGGAGGCACATATCTTATCTAAATGCAAGAATAATGAGCAATGTTATGGGATTCAGGCAGTTGTTCTACTTACTTGTAACAAAATTTTACAGTTAAACCTCTAGTTTCCGAACATATGAGTTCATCTTGATGGTCTTCTTCTATATTTGGAGAAGCTCCTAAATCTGCAAGCAGTTGAAGCCTTTCTGGGATTTCATTTGCATACAAATTTCTTCTCAATTTGATATCCCAAGTTCCATTTGCAATCATGTCTTTGACTGAAGCATCTTTCAGATTTGATAACTTGAAGATATTTGGATATTTAGTTTTTAAAGCTTGTGTGTCATTCCATGTATCCCACCAGAATTAAACTACATTAACTTTATTCATCTGTAGAGTTGTCATCTACTCAACTACTACTTTTTGTTTTTGAATATTTATCCACATTTATCTACCTTGAATTTGATTTGAATCCTTCACCAGTAATGCCTATGACTTTGTCTTCATCTTTTCTTGAATAATTTTCCTTCACAGAAGTTGTTTTTCCCTTGAGAATCTCCATGATCACTTTCTCCCATTTAATCCAACTAATTTTTTGTTTGTCAGTTGTTTACCCCCACAAAAAAATTCTCATTATTTTATTTAAGTTTTTCTCTACACTTGCAGGCATCTGAAAGATAGACATGAAGTAAATTGGTAAGCTGGATAATAAGGTTTTGGTTAAGATCACTCTCCATGCTTTTGTAAAGAATTTTCTCTTTCATGGAGCTAATTTCTTCTGAAATTTCTCTACTATTGTATCCCAAATATATCATTCCCTTGAAGTTGCACCTACTGGCATACCAAAATATTCGAGAGGTAATTTTTCAACATTGCATCTTAGAATATTAGCAATAGCTTCAATAATATAATCAACCTCAATGCTTACTCCTGCACTTTTCTGAAAATTGACACACAAGCCTGTTATGGCTTCAAATATTTGAAGGATCAAAACAAAAATGTTTGCCTCTTCTTCTTTTGCATAAAAAGCCATAATAAATACACCTACAAAGACATAAAAAGCCATAATAAATACGAAATCGAGCACTAACAATACATACAATTGAGATCATATTAGACACATAAATATGTCTATCAAATACCCCCAAACTTATTATTTGCTAGTCCCGAGCAAATCAAAGCTACAAAATAAAATCCTAACTCACTTTATCGCGATCATCGTCGATTGCATTTAGCGTATGCAATAAGCCTTTAAACCCCTAGGTGGCCCTAGTGGCCGAGTTATAGTCTCGGGAGGGTTTACCAGAGGTGTACCCACAAAACCTTTATACTCCATACCTTATCTATCTACGCAGAACCTTGGAAGGCGCTAAAAAATCTCCTTGGTTGGCAAACTTAATGACTACAGGAGGAAGTACCCTGATGCGAAATTCCAATTGTTGTACACGAGTTTGCACTCAAGCATACTAAAATTCATATATAAGTGACAGAGCTCTACTCAGATAGTTTCTGGACATCATAACCGGAGTCAACCAATCACATGGATAGATTATGATATGGATATAGAAAAACATAGATGGTTTTGAGTTGACTAAGGTGAATGGTGTTTCTCATATCTGTCTGAAGGCCACTGCCAAAACGAACCTATCCTAATGGACTGAGATACTGGTCTGGACTAATATCAACACACTTGGCATATACAAGGGAACCCGTGAGTGATAACCCTAATTCTAGATCAACTCACTGGCATATACAAGGGAACCAGTGGTCGATTTTATTGAATTTATTCCGGTTGGTCTAATAGTCTGGTCTCAATTTTTTTTTTTTTTTTTTTTTTTATTTTCGACTTTTTTTTTTTCAACTCATTTTTTTTCAACTTTATTTTTTTTTTTTTCAACTTTTTTTTTTTGGTATCTCAATCACTCTATTTCACCCTAGCAGTGGTAACAACTTGAATCGTGAGCCCCACCTAATCACTTAGAGAAACATATTTTAAAAGAAAACAAAATAAAAACAGCAGTGAAAAGGATTCAACGAGAGATATGGCGAAACTACCATGTTTTTTTCTAACACCCGAGCTACGTGCTTTTATGAATAGACTCTTTAGATGTTTCCATCTAATCAGATTGATTCCTCAACTCCTACAACCAAGATGCTTCCATCCACTTAGATTGGTTAGTGCCATCCTTAATAAGCATAAATTTCTAGGCTATGGAGTTTATTTATTGTAACAAAAAGTTTCTACCCCACCCCCAAACTTAAATCTAACATTGTCCTCAATGTTCTAAAGATGAAATTAAAAGAATGAACAAGGAGAAACTGTTACCATTTGAAGCAAAAGAGTTAAGGAAAGATATTACCGTGTTGCATGAACATGGGTTACCTCCCAAGAAGTGCTAAGTTTAAAGTCTTCAGACGGACGTAAGAAAGAATTAATCACCTCATAGAATCATATATCAATAGCCGGAACAATTGTGGATCGTCAAAACCAAAAAGAGCTGACACAGGTAAAAGGAAACAACAATTGACCAAAAGAATGAATAAGCCAAGTACAACCTTATCCAGTATTTTGTTTAAGATCACTATATCTAGTTGTGGTTCGGGTTCAGGCTCTATAAATGGGTTTAGGTAAACCTCTTTGGGATGGATTTCCTCGGTGAAAGATCGATTCAGTTGTAGAGTCTGGAAAATCTCAACTAAGAACTTTGAAGCACATAATAATAACCTGAATAATTGGGGATCCTCAAAGTCAATCAAAGTTGACTCACGCAGTTGACCATAATGAAAGTAGTGGTCATTCTTAAGCAAATGTGCCGATTCTAATCTCATAAAATACTTAGGCTTAGTCTTAAAACTGAATAGATGACACATTTGAAACTCATACGTTCCCACATTTGGAAAAAAATATTTGGTGGGAAAACAAAGTCAATCTGGGTATCATATCCTGGATAAACCACATCAACCAGAGGATGGGTTTCTAACAGCTGAACCGCTCTATGAAGATACTCTTGTGAAATGGTAGAGGCATATATTCCAAGTCCACCCCCAAACTTAGAATTTTGGGTGTCTCTAAATAGACTAGTCACAATATTCCTAATTTTGATACCATCAGGTTCCTGAAAAAGGTCAATTGCTTTATCTAAGTTATAATCAGGTGGTTCATCCTCTAAATGCATCTGATGCATACACAAAGTAGGACTTATGTCCTTAATATCCTCTATGGTCCACCCTAAAGCTTCCTTATTGTCTTGAAGCACGGTCCACCGGCCTACTCTCCGATCACTATCCAAACCTAAGCTATAATAACGGGGAAAGTCTCGGATGGGCCTAAAAATGCATAGTTAGGGTCCAACTTAGGAGGCTCTTCTAAACAAGGGATTAAGGTAGACTCGAAAGCTAATAATGGTTCAAACCTAGCTTTCCACGTGTCGGTATATAACATAGGAATCGAATCCAACAGAGCATTTACTTGTTCAATGTTGCTATCATCGTCGAAATCCATGCTAAAATGGGCTAGACAACTCTCAATGGATCTTCCATATGATGTTTGGTAATGACTCTGAACTAAGGTTCCTATCATGTTCACCTATTCAATGCACGTGTCATCTAGCTCGAGAATGCGACTTATTGACATTAAAAATATTCAACTCAATAGTCATATTACCAAAAGATAGATTCATAATACCATTTCGACAGTTTATGATCGCATTAGACGTAGCTAAAAATGGGCAACCTAAAATCACGGTATCTGGTTCTGCAGGTCGGGGACGGGTTGGGTATCTAAGACCACGAAATCCACATGATAAATGAACTTGTCGACCTCAATAAGAACATCTTCTATCACACCACGAGGAATTTTAACAGACCTGTCGAATAAACTGCGGTGTTATCTTGGTAGGTTTCAATTCACCAAGTCCTAGCCGTAAGTACACATGGTACGCGGTAAGTTCACACTAGCTCTAAGTCAAGTAAAGCTTTATCTACCCGATGTTTTCCTATAGTGCAAGCAATGGTAGGGGCACACAGGTCTTTATATTTATGAGTTGTGTTGTTCTGAATGATCGAACTTACATGACTAGCTAAAAAGGCGTTTTTAAGGACACTAAGCTTGCGCTTTCGCGTACACATATCCTTAAGGAATTTGGCATAAGCAGGAAGTTGCCTAATTTCTTCTAGTAATGGAAGGTTTATGGTAACTTTCTTAAAAACCTCCATTATGTCATTAAAGTTGGATTCATTCTTTGTTGGTACTAATAGCTGGGGAAATGGGGCTCTAGGCATAAAATAGGGCCTCTTAGGAACCGAATCGGCATCATCAGAGATTTTATCAGTCCGCTCAGCTATGGATGGTCCTGAGGGGTGAACTACAATATGCTCACTATCGGGCATGGTTACCTGATTGTCTACTACTCTGCCACTCCTAAGGGTTCTAACCGAATTCAAGCGATGTGATGGTTTTGCGCCTACTTCATGAACTCCTCTAGGGTTTGGTTGTGTTTGACTAGGGAACCTACCTTTTTCTCTCAAGGACTCATTTATCAGACTAACCTGCATTTTTTACTCGGCAATAGCTTGACTATTTTCTTGCCCTATCCTGTTACTAGCTTATACGCTTTGTGAAAGTGATTGGTGCATCTTTTCAGTGTTTCGAATAAATGAGGCAAGAGTTTCTTCTAGACTTAAAATTTTCTTATCGGACTGATTTTGAAACTGAGCTACTCTGAAGGATTCTTAGTATAGCCAAAACACTGGGGAGCATTCGAATTACTAAACTGACCTTGATTACGGTCCTTAGACCATGAGAGGTTCGGATGGTTTCTCCAACCAGGATTATAGGTTTTGAATATGGGTCAAACTTTTGACGGTTATCAAATCTAGTGTTATTATTATAAAGAGCATTGGCTTGCTCTTCAATAATCACAGCCTTCCCAAAAAGGCTCCACTCTACCGCTAGTGTGACCCAACTCTAAAGCTTATAACCTTTTAGCTATTCTTTGCAATTTTGGCATCGATTCAAAGCCTCCTTCAGCCTTATTAACGTTTCCTCTTCCTAGAAGAATTGTTTTCTTAGGTTCCCTACTTTCCCATTCTTTGGGTCTTTTTGGCGATTTCATGCAAATATGTCATCGCCTCATCAAGCTGTTTGGTTTTCAAACCCACTGTACACATAGATTCTCTTTGCGGTCGTAGTGGAATAATCTAAACCCTCATAAAGGATCTGAACTAACCTAACCTTTTCTAAACCATGATGAGGACATTGGGCTAATAGATCATTGAACCTTTCCAAATACCTATACAAAGATTCTCCCTCTTGTTGAGAAACGTGCAAATTTGCGTCCTAATAGACGATGTTTTGTGCCTAGGGAAAAACTTGTTCAAAAGGCGGATGTAAGTTTTCATATGTTTCAATTGAACCGAAGCCAAACTATATAGCCACGATTTAGCTTTATCTTTCAAGGAAAAAGGGAATAACCTAAGTTTCAAAGCATCATCATCAAGGTTTCTAATCTTTAGGGTACTACAAATTTCCTCAAAGTCCCTAACATGGAAATATGGGTTTTCATTTTCTTCCCCTAAGAAGATTGGGAGCAGCTGTAAGGTCCCAGGTTTAAGTTCATAAGTTGCTTCCGTTTCAGCTAACCTGATACACGAGGGACGAGTAGTCCTAGTCGGGTTCAACAAAGCTTTCAAATTTGCCATTTCTGGCACTATCAGAATATTAGGGATTGTCTCCTCAAACAGACGTTCAAAAACGGACTCTTCAAAAATCGGACTTTCTAAATTGAGGTAATCGAGACGCTTAGAACTACTAGGTTTCTCTTTAACAAATCTACCTAGGGAGTCTCTTTTACATTCAGGCATGCAAAAGAATAAGGAAGGGGATTCTATGCAATCACAAAACAAGGCTGACTCAACCAAATCAAACCTATTGATTTCTAGCAAACAAAAAGCATGATGGCTCCACTTAGATTGTTTCTAGACCAGCTTCTAATCTTCCGAAAGGAAACTAGGTACAATTTTAGCAAACCTCTAAAGAACGATTTAAGCTAATAAGATACCCAATACAGTCTTTTTGAACGACTTTCCTACAAGCTCGTTACCTTATCGGTCTCGTTCTAGTCAAAATTTTAAGCTTGGGTTCGCGCTTGGTATCATTTTCCTAAGGCGAGCAAGAAGAGAACGGTGATGAAATCCGAACCCTTATCTTGTATGGCCAGGCCTTGCCCTTTACTAGGAAATTAAAGTCCGTATTCAGTCCTCAACATATATGCATATGAAGGAGTCCAGTAACTCGCTGACAGGGGATTCGCGAGTGTTCAGAATCTTACCTCCCGTTCCAGACGGGGGATGAATCGGTTGTAGTCGACTCGGGCCACTGACTCCTATGTCAGTGTACGAACCCAAGGTGCAGAGACAATATCGTAATTGTCCCCCTTCTCTGCAAACAATTTATATTTAAAAGTAACCTTCCGTAGGGTTTAAAAAGAATAATGTCCCAAAGTCCAAAAGTCCAAAGTGTCCAAAAAGAAAAGAAAAATTACAAAAATAATAAACTCTAATACATTTTTTTTTTCTAAAAAATAAACAAAACCCTAAAAAAAATAAAAATAACTAAAATAAGATTGTCTTCTTTTCCGTTCTCTTCGCTTTAATCTTTATCTCCAAGTCTTTACGAAATCACCAAACTCCTTGGCTCAATTTTCTTTATGATCTAGAACCTGTAGACAAAAGATAAATACCAAAAAACGTAAAAAAGAACAAAAAAAATAAAAAAAACTAAAAAATAAATCTAAAACCCTAAAAACAAGTCCGCGTCGGCGGCGCCAAAAATTGATGTGATTTTAACAAGTTGTAGAAAGTGGTAATAAAAGTTCGTTCAACTCGGACTTGATGAGATTGGTTTAAGACTTAAAAATAAGATAGAAAACTTAAGATTTTTATCAAGATTATAAAAAGCACTGAGACTCAGGATTCCACCAATCACCAATTTTCTAATCAATATTCATGCAACTCTTTACGTTTAAAGTGATTCTATTATTTTTGCCTAGACAAGTAGATTCTCAAAACAATAGTTGTAAATCGAAAGCATGGACCATCAAAAGACTTAACCTAAGCATGACCCATCAATTGAGAACACAACCACTTAATCAGAATCATATATTCGATTTCAGTTCAGTGCAAATAATCATAAAAGAAATTGCAAAAATCATTAAAAATAGAGATTACCACATAATAATTGGAAAAATGGCTTCCTCCGTCGCCTCAGCAATGGGGTTTAGCTCCTCATGTTATTCACGTGCTCAAAATAGGTGTTCATAGCTCAAAAGGGTGAAAAACAAGAGAAAACTAATGACTCAGACAGTTTGCAACGTTGTATAAGCGTTACAAACAATTGTTACAATGTTGTTTCAGAAACGATATATGAAAACTGCTGTAGAAGAAATGACTGTCTCTGGGAGTAGTATGTTCTTCATGTTCTTTCTTCTACACCAGCAGAACCCAACTTCCTACAGCTCTGATTTCTTCTCCTCTCTGCCTCCGTTCGTCCCCAAAAGTCTCTACACCTATTTGTGATTCCTAACAACCCTTTTATACACTCATCCATCCGTATAACTCAAGAAAATCCCTAAAATATCTATCCTTTCTTTTACCCAAAGTCACGGGATTTATTATTTATTTCCAAGCTACGATATCTCTGTTTACGTGTCTGATTTATCCTTGGTTCTTTCCAAACTGTTTCCGTATATATCTTCAAGTCGGCAGGGAAGATATCCTCTCTGTTTTATCACGGAACTTTCAAAAATAGCAGCTTCAATAAACGGAAACCTGAGACCTAACTTACTCCCTGTTTCACCGAACTTCATATAACTCACTCCCTGGATTGTCTTAATAGGTTGATCTTAATCCAAATACCTGAACAAAACTCATAGAATCTCGTTCAAATTCTGCTCTTTAGTCCCAGATACTTTCCAAAAACCCGAGTATTGTTTCCTTCCCCAACTTATAGAATCTTCGTATTTCCTTGAATTAAAGCCAAGCAGCAATCCTGTTGTACCAAAACAGGCCCAGTCCAATTGAGAATCATGAGAAAATCCAAGTGAAACTCGTCCAAAAATTGTCGAGACGAATACACTGTTAACTGGATTTGATTCCCGCCTTTTCTGAATTTGAATTTGGAGAAGATGACCCCCCCTTATCCGGTTCTGTTCTGCCAATAGCAGTTGTCGTGTGAGTGCAAATAGTAGATGTGGGGTGCAAATAACGGTGGGTTACCCCTTATCAAGTGTGTACCCATTATCCATTTGAGGAGTGCCTTTAATGATTTTCTCCCATGAGCGCAAATACCACTTTTCGAGCCAATTTCGCCGCAAAAGCTTATTTTCCCAAAAACACCTACAAAGACATAAAAATCCATAATAAATACGAAATCGAGCACTAACAATACATACAATTGAGATCATATTAGACACATAAATATGTCTATCACTCGGCATATTAGGTATCTTATGAGCCATTACACTTTTGTTTCTCTTATTCCAAATGGCCCAACACTGCTTGCAAAAATGATAAGCGGCCATATTTTCCTTCCCATGTTTCTACCGCTTCTAAGCTTCCATGCTTGAAGTTGAGCTAGTAAAGAATCTCCTTGCACCCATTTAATGTTGTAACCTCCTATAAAATAGTTCCGAGCTCTATGAGAAAAGCCAAAGTGCATAAGAAGATAAGCTGACAATTCTTGTTGTATGTTGCAGAATAGCTTGAAGGTTACTAATTTGACACCCTCTTCTTAGTAAATTATCGGTTGTGACAATCGCATTTTGTCTTTGAGACCAAATGAAAAATTTCACCTTGGGAGGCACATATCTTATCCGAGATGCAAGAATAATGAGCAATGTTATGGGATTCAGGCAGTTGTTCTACTAACTTGTAACAAAATTTTACAGTTAAACCTCTAGTTTTCGAACATATGAGTTCATCTTGATGGTATTCTTCTAGATTTGGAGAAGCTCTAAATCTGCAAGCAGTTGAAGCCTTTCTGGGATTTCATTTGCATACAAATTTCTTCTCAATTTGATATCCCAAGTTCCATTTTCAATCATGTCTTTGACTGAAGCATCTTTCAGATTTGATAACTTGAAGATATTTGGATATTTAGTTTTTAAAGCTTGTGTGTCATTCCATGTATCCCACCGAATTAAACTACATTACCTTTATTCATCCAGCAGAGTTGTCGGCTACTCAACTACTACTTTTTGTTTTTGAATATTTATCCACATTCATCTACCTTGAATTTGATTTGAATCCTTCACCATTAATGCCTATGACTTTGTCTTCATCTTTTCTTGAACAATTTTCCTTCACGAAGTTGTTTTCCCTTGAGAATCTCCATGATCACTTTCTCCCATTTGATCCAACTAACTTTTTGTTTGTCAGTTGTTTACCCCCACAAAAAATTTCTCATTATTTGATTTAAGTTTTTCTCTACACTTGCAGGCATCTGAAAGATAGACATGAAGTAAATTGGTAAGCTGGATAATAAGGTTTTGGTTAAGATCACTCTCCATGCTTTTGTAAAGAATTTTCTCTTTCATGGAGCTAATTTCTTCTGAAATTTCTCTACTATTGTATCCCAAATATATCATTCCCTTGAAGTTGCACCTCTTGGCATACCAAAATATTCGAGAGGTAATTTTTCAACCTTGCATCTTAGAATATTAGCAATAGCTTCAATAATATAATCAACCTCAATGCTTATTCCCGCACTTTTAGAAAATTGACACACAAGCTTTGTTATGGCTTCAAATATTTGAAGGATCAAAACAAAAATGTCTTCCTTTTCTTCTTTTGCATCTGAAATACTAAAGTATCATCAGCAAATTGTGGGTGAGAAACTTGAATGAAATTAATTGAAAATTTTGAACTCATATTTAGTTGCACAACATTGTTCATTAAGTTGGAGAATATTTATGCAACTAAAATGAATAGGAAAGGTGACAATTGGTCACCCCGTCTCAGCCCCTTATGTGGATTGAATTATTGAGTTCAAGATCTAAATCCGTTTTGATTACTTCCCATGCCATTTTTAGAATTTAATATTGTAACCATCTGGACCTGGATATTTGTTGTTTTTGAATTGCTTGATCACTCTCCAGACTTCTTCGTCTGAAATTGGGTTTTCCACTACTATGCTATCTTCTTCTGACATTTTTGTGAAAAATTCTGAGTTCATTTGTGGTCTTGTAGGATGCTTATCTTGAAAGAAATTAAAGAAGTAAGAAGAAATTTCCTCCTTGATGTCCACTTGATTGAAGTTACCCTCCCCATTTATCACCAATTTTTGTATTATGTTCCTTCTTCTCCCCACATTTGCAAGAGCATGAAAATATTTTGTAATTGCATCACCCTCTTTGAATTGTTGTGTCTTTGCTCTAGCTAGACATTTCCTTGCATTATATAGGTTTATTTGCTTGAGTTTGGTTCTCCATTCTTCTATATCATTGAATTGTTGAGTATTTAAAGCTCCATTTTTCTATAATGCTTTTAAAGCATCAATAAGTTCTGTGACTTCCTGTTTGTTTGCTTCCACCTGGCCATATGTTCTCTGCTCCATGCATTTAAGAAGAATTTTAGAAATTTTTTTGACATTATATAACTAGGAGAACCAGCAAACACCGTAGTGTCCCGCCATTTTTGACAAAGTCTGGATGTGAAAACCAAAAACTTTCTACTCTGAATGGTGGCTTGTTTCTATTTATATTTGATGTTGTTAACATAATTGCTGAGTGATCAGATAAAGTTCTCGAAAGAACAGTTTGAGTGAGTAGAGGGAAATTACCTTCAAATTGAGGAGAGAGTAGTATTCTGTCGAGTCTATAGAGAATACAAGCAGCTTGCATGTTTCTCCAAGTATACAAACCTCCATTCAAGGGCAAATCTACCAAATTGTGCTATTCCATGAACTCATTAAAGAATCTTCTGATTCTTTTAAAGCCTCTTGGTTTATTCCTTTATCTTCTCCTTCTAATTGCATTGAAGTCACCAGCTACACACTAGTTTATTTGAGACCATCCTGTTAAATCATCTAATTCCTCCTAAAACTCCCATCTTTCCCAATAAGTGCATGGAGAATAAATATTTGTAATGCACCACTCAAAGTCTGCATTTCAACATTTGAATTTTTGTGAGAGAGTATTTGGGACAAAAACTTCATCCATACATTCAAATATTATATCATCCCATTTTGTTAATAAACCTCCAGATAGTCCTTGGGAAGGAATATCTTTCTATTAGTTGTGTTCATTGCCCCCATATTTGTTTCACCCACCAGCCATTCATGTTCATCATATGTGTCTCTTGGATTACACATACATTTGGTTTCACCTTTTTGATTAAATATTTCAAAGCATCCATTTTGTATGTAGTTGTTAAGCTTATCATGTTTCAAACTAGGACCTTAGTATCTATTACAACCATCTGAAGCCAAATTGACAACATCTTCAAACACTTCTATCTATCCTTCCTTTTCTACCACTGAATTCTCAATTGAGTCTTCTACTGTAATCACTTCTTTTATTGAGAATTCCTTATTGATCTTCCTTGGCGCTTCCTGGCAACAACCTCTGCATATAGAGCTCTTGCTTTGTCTTCTTGTCCACCTAAATTTGCACTAATATTCCTTGTTGCTTCCATTATCTAATTCACAGTTTTGTGAATTTCATTTATTATTCTGAAAATATCTTTATTTAGATTTTGAGAAAATTGTGTTGTTGAAGTCTTTATTACTTCAGTGTTTTTCACCATTTCTACAGGTTGAATGACTTGAAACTTTGAGTCTTTATTTATTTAAATTCTATGTTATTTGGAAGATGATTTTGCAGTATTCAATCTTTTTAATTTTATATATTGCAATTGCTTATGAGATGTAAGCCTTTACGTTCGTGAACTCTGCTAGTATAATACTCAAAAGTTAAGTCTATTATGTCTTTATGCATATATTGATAAAATATAGAATGAACTTTTGAAAATTCCGCAGTGTTGATCTTTCCATGATCCATTTTTATGTGAAAGTATTGTATGGCTCCTTAAGTTTTCTTATGTTGAGTGTTCCCGATTAAATTAATCATTGACATCTTCTTGTGGTTAATTTATTCGAGTTTTATAGATACAAATCCATGTGATTTGTTAACGTCCAAAGAAATCCTTCTTTTCTTTTAAAAGTAAGGGCGCTCATGTTGTTCTCTTGGGAATGACATCAAATGGGGGAGAGTTCTTAAATGAACTTGTACTTAATTGCCATATCTTTGTGGGGAGTGCGGCTATGTAATATTGTAGGATTTATCTTGTATCTTTATAAACTCCTTGATAAATACACTAAGTTTCGACTATGTGAAATCATCGAAACAAAGTTGATATGTTCTTTTTTCAGTCATGAATTATCTCTTTGAGAACTTCATTATGATCCCGTAGTTTTCGTACCTTTGCCAATTTATATTGAAAAAGAGGGGGAGAATTATTTGGTAGTTCACTTACATACATATGGTTTACGGATCATTATGTAAAGGGGAGTGGTTTTCATTGTAAGATGGAAGTATTGACTAAGGGGGAGTGATACATATCATCATAGCATATTTCAAATTTGTGATGCAATTGAACTTTGATTTCGTATAATAATACTATGACATTGTATAACAATGATTGAGAACATATGTTTTCTTATTGTTATGGCTACGGATCTTCAACAACAATGATGCTGAGTTGAACACGTTCAGAATCGCTGGAGTACTTGGAGTAGCGAATAATTCAAATAAAGTTGAAGAGCCAACGAAATCAAGCATGATGGATGAAAAGCTACAAAGTTTATTTATTTTCAAATCCATATGTATTGATAGTTTTGTCACTAAAATTGACAAAGGGGGAGATTATTAGAGCACTGCTCGGTCGAACTCGCAAGCGTTGCTATCTCAAGCTTGTTTGTCAAGTTTAGTTGATCAAAACTATATACCTGATTTCTAGTCTACTTATAGCTATGTCTCGGAATAGGATGTAATGTGTAGTTGAGCTTTATACTTCACGACGTTCACCAATTGAAGAAGAAGATCTACTGAGGAGCTTGGAGGAACTTCATCAACAAAAGGTATGTGGAGACTAAAACTTATATATCACTCAGAAGTCTATTCTATTTTATCTTCTAATAAGACTAAGTCGTATATATAGCTATATAGACTTTTACATTATACACATTTGATATTTCGAGCTGAGTTTATCTCGCTTATCTATTTCTCGAAATATGTGTTGGAAGCTTTTTGCTTTATCTATGCTCATCATATTCTTGACGAGTTTAGTTGGAGACAATTTATATGTTGGAAACTAAATATTAAGTCAAAAGATGATCATGTGAAAATTACCTTGAACATCTTATATGATTTGTGTGAGACAGTCATTTGATGTTAGCTAGGGAAGTTTCGTATTGATCATTCAATCACTTGAAAATTACTTGAAGCTAATGGTATGTGTGAGATTACCACTGTCATCTTCTAAGGATGTTTCAATGATTGAAATGACAATTTATAACGATTACCCATGTCTGGATACAACACGGTATGCATATCCAGTATGCGAACGGTATTGTGATGATTTAGGTCTGGAACTCTTGTTTGCGTACCTAGTATGCGAACGGATTTACCTGAGAAGGTCCGAAACTCTTGTTTTCATGCCTAGTATGCGAACGGGTTTACCTGAGTTGGTTCCGGAACAGTTGTTCGCGAACCGGGTTTGCGAACGGCTTGACTATGCCAAGGTCCGGAACTGCTGTACGCGTACCCAATTTCCGAACACAATGGTTAAGGTCTAAAATCGGCTATGTATGATTCTCATACTCATGAACTATAGCATTTATGATTTAAGGAATGCAAATTTACTTTGCAAACCGTTGCTTAATGTTCATGAATTGATTCTTGTATAAGTACTTTGTCAATTACGAATCAATCCGATTTCGTTTCAATTTGTTCATAAATATTTCTATGAGATAGTGAACAATTGAACAACTCTATTTGAAATACAATTAGATTCATTTGATTATCTATCATGATTGATTGATTATCATATTTGATCTAGAAGTGTTAGATGAATACGGCTAAGACAAAAGCGTTCATATGGATAACTTCGGTTAATTTTTGTTGAGCCAACCCAATATACACGTTTAGGTACGGTTGCCCATATCTAAATATAAGTATATTTCGTTTGTGTGTAACAAGCTAAGACCATCTAACGGTGGAGATTGATTGCTTAATTTCTAAGCAAATTTAGCTTGAATCTTAAATCAGGAGTTCATCTAACGGTGAATATCGTACTAAGCTATCTTAGATTTGATTGTAAGCAACCCTGATTTGAAAGGTTATATAAGGGAGAACTCTAGCAACTGGAAAACCTAATCACGATACTTTCCTGTGTTTCAGTTGCAAACTAGAGTCAGTTCTCCTTTAACCTAGGTTTTTTGAAAACCATTATTAGGTTAATGACTTGAAGACTTCATTTGGGATTCGTGAAGCCAGATCCAACTATTTTCTCTGTAGTTGCGTATTCTGATGTTACTTGTTCTATCGTATTGAGTTTTATCTTCTTTAAGATTTACTCGATATTTATCTCCGATAGGTAAGATATAAAAGGTAATCACAACAGTTCTTCGTCTCAGACTTGTGATTCCGCAATAATTTTTTCTGTTAATCAGTTAGTTATTGTGAGGTGACTAATATTTCTAGGCTGCTCTTCGGGAGTAAAGACCGGATTATTATTTGGTTCCTGTTCACCTTGATCTTTGTATCAAAAGACGGAACAAAGAGATTAAAAGATAGACATATCTGTTGGAGACAGACTTATTTATAAGTCTTAGACTTTGGGTCGTAGAAACTCGTAGTTGTGGGTGAGATCAGCTAAGGGAATCAAGTGCGCAGAATCCGGCGTGGTTCTAGAGGCGTAAGGAACGCGACTGTACCTTAATCGGTGTGAGACTTGGTTAGGGCTCAACTACGTTTTAGTCCGAAGTTAACTTGTAGTAGGCTAGTGTCTGTAGCGGCTTAATATAATGTGGTGTTCAAAGATGGACCAGGTCCCAGGGTTTTTGAGCATTTGCGGTTTCCTCCTTAACAAAATTTATGGTGTCTGTGTTATTTCTTTTCCGCAATATATTTGTTTATATAATTGAAATATCACAGGTTGTGCGTAGATCAATCACAGTTGATAAATCCGACCTTTTTGTTAGATATAACTTGATTGACACTTGGGCATTGGTCTTTGGTACCGTCCAAGTTATTTTTCATATCAATCAGGCTCACGGATTTCTATCTGTTCGATTTGCTGATTGTATTGAGAAAGAGAGATAACGCTTTTTGATATATTTCTTGATTGAGTCTCACTTTTAAGTTGGTGCTCTCGGAATTATATTGGAGTTTAGTCCATACAGATTGCCGAACGAATTATTGGGGGTGGTTGTTATACCCCAGCTTTTTCATTAGGGAACAAAATCGAACTTGTAAATATTAATTACTAATTTTACTTTTGTTAATTTATTAAATACTTCTTTCTATTTAACTCGTTTTTAATAAAAATTATACATTATATGAGACACGAGATGAGTTGAGGATGAGCCTTAGTTGTGCATGGGAGGACATACATGTCTTGTGGGAGTCGACCTCCATTGGTGAGTCTTTTGGACGAATGTGAGAGACTTGAAGTCTATACTTGAGGATACGGCTTATGTATGGGGCTTAGTACCCCAGAATATCGCATGAGATATAGATGAGCTCGTGAGGCTTATGGATCCAGTTGAGACAAGATCATGACACTGAGAGTGAGGCATGTATATGTGGTTGAAAGTGTTTCTTGTTTACGTGAGTCTATGAAACACTTGATTTGACAAGTGAATCTCACTGGGATGTTACTATGAATAGTAAACATGTTCATTTATGAAGTAGACATGACCAGTGTATCTCGCAAGGATGTATTAGGAGTTAGTCACTAAGATCGGAAGATTTGGATCGTGCTCGTGAGACTGAGGCGCGGGTTGTGCTTACTGGAGACTTAAGTCTTACTCATGCTCATGATGTCATCCATGGACACATCATGTGAATAATAAGTAGACATGACCAGTGTATCTCGCAGAGATATATATATTAGCAGCCGTGTCTATGAGGCCTTGAAGCCGAGAATTGAATCTCGAGAGAGAGAGAGAGAGCGCTAAGTCTGTAACTAAGTCTCGAAAGGTCGAGCTCCGAGTGTCGCTAGTGACCATGAAGTTGCGAGAGAAATCTCCCTTATGAATTTGAAACTTGGTTTGACCTATGAGTCTAAGTCTTGTGGAGACTCTAAATCTTAGAATGATGATTTTGCGCTTAATACAAAATCATCATCTACAATCATCATTTACGGTTTAAAATTTAAAATTAAAATAATTTAAGATAATTACTAATTTTACTAATTATGTCTACTATTGAATTGTCAATCGTTTTTCTACTAAGATAACTCAAGATGAAATTTAAAATTAATGTAGGATCAGAATATCGCAACACCAACGCCCTTGCGAAATCCATAAACGACACATTGCGAAGACATCGCAGACGAGTAATATAAATGACGCAACGGATGACGACAACGAACACGAGAAAGATGTGAAGACCTAGCGAGATTTAGGAGTGTTGCGAGGTTTTACATTTGTACACTTGCGAGAATGTCGCAAGTCAGATCCGAAAATAAAGGATAGCTTAGTTGTCATCCATTATGTAATGTCCTATATAAAGAGCCGAATAGGCTTATGAAAGGGAATAGATCTTTTTAGAGAGTGGAGAGAAAGTTTAGAGGAGAGAGAAAGTCTAGAGTAGCAATAACATTCTTGATTTCACTTCCTTCTTGTAAAATTTCTAACTCAATTAATAAAGAGATTAGTTATTGATCTTAAATATGTGTTAGATATTATGAATTCTTGTGAGGGGTGTATTGTAGGATTTCCTGCAATTACATATGGCGCTAGAAACAGGGACGATTGAAGATTGATATTGTGATTTGAAAGAATTTGGAATAATAGAGAAGGAATTTCATATAATTTTCAACAATTCATTAAGATTGAAAAATGGTTAGAAGAAGACATGCATCAAAACAACAAACAACTGTTAGAAGGAGTAGGAGACTTGCTAGAGAAAGGAGAGATGAGATGGGGGAATCTTCAAGAATGAATACAAGGAACAATAGAGGAGATAAAATTCCACCGCCAGTTCAGCGTACACCACCAGTACAAAATAGAACTGTGGATTACGACACAGTAAGTGTACATACTTGGCGGTCAGACTCTGTAGATGAAATGGGAGAAGAGCAGCAATTAGGAGGCAATGGACAAGAGGAGAGAGACCAAGAAGTAATTGGAGGGATAATTCATGAAAATGAAGAGATTACAGTATTAGAGGCATTGAGACAAACAATACATGAAGAAATGCGGTTAGAAGCAGAAGAACGTGCGAATTTGACAAGGCAAAATCATGAATTGAGGATGGAAAACATCAAGAATACAAAACAAAGCTAGGCTAAGTTTGCCTGTCTGAGTGGTGGTCAGGATTTGTCCGTGGGAAAGATAAATCAAGGGTCATGGTTCTCCGACCACCCACACAACTCGCACACGTGGCATTAATTCCAATATTATGAATGAAAAATGAATACTCAAGTCAAGATATGGAATTTCAAAAATTATAACGGGGAGGTTCGAACTCGTGACCTATTGTGTCATAAGAGTGGCCTCTAACCAGTGTTCCACCTTGGTTGGAATTGATAGAAAAGATAAATCAACAGTGGTGGTTTGTTCAACTTAAATACCATAATTGCTTTATTAATTAGTGTTTCACTAATTGCACATAATAAATAATCTATTCATTATAAAGTGTTTTATTAATTAGTGTTTCACTAATTGCTTATAATAAATGACTAATCATTTTTTAATTATAAATTTTCTTAATTAATTATAATATTTATTTCTATTAATAAGTTATTTTGATAAATAGAATCAGTGGACATTTTCTGCGACAATGAGTAGTAGAAGAGGTGGAGGCCGAAAGATTAGTGGTGGTTAAGGGCGGAGCCAAGCACAATTATATTTATTTTTGTTCTTTTATCGTAAAATGGGATACAAAGTCCATTTTTCACCTGTATCCAACCTCATGATTGCAATAAAATTGATTGAAATACAAAAAAAACATATATACACGGAAAAAAAATAAATGAAACTAATCAATTGACGAAATTTTGTTCAATCTAAACCTCATACATGGCATTTGTGATTGAAAATTAGAATTGCGTCCAACAACCTAATGGGATGGGCGACAGTGATGGTGGCAGTGGTGGAGTCAAAAATTGACATTGAGGAGGCCTATTTTTTTAAAAAAAGTAACATGTAAACTTTGGTGGACTAAACCATAAATATATATGGACAAAGTACTATTTATAAAATAAACTAAAAAATTTATGAAGTTATTAAAAATTTAAGGGGTTAGAGCCGGGTTAGTCAACCCTTGGCTCGCCACTAGGTGGTGGTGGATAAAAAGTGGATTCATATGGTTTTATGGTGGTGGTGGGTATTGGTGAATAAAAACATATTATGCTAATTTAAAAGCATACAAAATGTGTAACGTTATATTATAAAGTATAAAACGTGGTTGATCATTCTAATGTTAAAGTAAACTCGATAAAACACATGTCCATTTTAAAAAATTGGTGCAATCAATTGCCATGTTATGTAATAACTAAACGAACGACACGAATCAAGATCAGAACATATGAAATTATTTATTATCGATTTGTTTATGTAAATAGTTGTCGATTTGTCCTTGGCAAAGATAAATGATTAATTAAATTTCTATTATAAATATCCCTTTAATAATCTAACATAAATACATAAATTTACTAAAAACTATATTAATTCTAATGGTGGTAGTGGAAGTAGGGTTAGTATAAGCGGTGGCGGGTGTTTGTGAATAGTGGAGCCAGTAATATTACTATTGGTGGAAGAAATAGTGGCGGTGGATGGTTTTTATGGTGGTGCGGGTGTTGGTAATAGTAGTGTATAACAATAGTTAATGCTTTTTAGTGAGTTTTATTGTATTGTGAAAGATGTAATTGGTTGTTTTTAGCACGATTGATAAGGACAAAAACCAAATATTTCGAGGATGATACTTTAACGTATAATACAATATGATCATGATTGTTCGATCATTAAGTATTATATAAAGGCAATTGGTGTACCGTGTAAGAGAACATTATCGCTCTCTCAAGTACTATTACATTCTTTTTCTGAAAGACCATCAATGTCGAGTTTTTTCAGCGACAACTACCTACAAAGACAACAACTTTCACTCAATTCCGGATATAAAACCTTATTGACCAGGGATAATGTATTTGCATTCTAAAATATTTGTTTGAAAATTATGTTTGTTCTTCAAAATCATCATAAAAACTCTAAATTTCGCCTCCGATGTTTATAGAATATTTTTTATATTTTACATTCTCAAATCATGCGACCTCTTGATGACAAATCAACAATATCAAATTACGGATCAATATGTATAGGTTTCATTCAACTTGGGTTAGAAGGTAGAGTAGACACATATGGGTAGATCACACTTGAGAACATGGTAGAATACTTCAATAATTTGGTCAAGAGATAAGGTCAAAAATTTAAGATTAACTTTCTATAGGACTAATTAGATCGGCTTCGATAGGAGCTGGCTAAAATATGGATTAATAATAATTTTCACGTAAGACAATTGCAAAACATAGTTTGGCTAACTCTGCCTATGTAAAGAGTGGTCAAGATTTGTCCTTCCTCAATTGCTATGTTATGTGAAAAGAAGGTGATATCTAAGATTGAGGTATAATTCAAATCTATTAGATTGATACCATTTACAATTGGATGCCTTGAAAAAATTGACGTGTTGTTATTATTATTGCAGGCAAGGGATACATTGACCACACTTGCGCAAATAGCTCACTTCGTAAATGATTGGTGTTGCCTATACTGTCTAGAATGCAACGAGGAGTTTGAGAAACAAGGCATCGAAGCGATGTCCTGGAGTATTTTGGATATAGTAACTTAGACCCGATGTAATACTTATGTTTTTTGTTTTGTTTTTTTTTAGTTTTTCCACAATCTATTTATTTAAGAAAAATGAACATTGTAAATACATAACATCAACATAAATTAGACAAATTGCGTTTGACAATAATGGCTACTGATGGTTCTAAACGGCAAAAGAAAGGAATTGTTGTAGAAGAATTGTTGGGATATACAACGGATTACTTGATACGAATGAAAGAGGTATAACTATTTCGATTAAAATCACATAAAGTTCACGATAGAAGATGACATCAAGTTTAAAGTTAGTAACAAACATAATATGGATAACTAAAATGTTAAAAACAAACAAGATATATAAACTTAGAAAGCCGTGGGACTTGAAGAGGCCAATTTTGAAAACTACAGTCTTAGAAAGCAATGATCCACAATACCATAAAATTTTTTTTTTTATAAATATTCAACGTAGAATATGTCAACTTTTGGTAAAGGATCTATTGACAATCTATTAATTTGAAATAGGATCATGGAGTACAATATGTGTTCAAGGTTCTTTATGAGGTAATGTGTCTCCGTTGTATTCCAAGTGAAGGTAGGAACATACGGAAGTGACAAAATGTCCAAGACTTTTGAAGTTACCAAAGCCTTCGTTAAGGCAATTGTTGGGCACAATACTTTGTTGAAGATTTAATGGCGAGAGGGTTCTCATATATACAATCCCTTCGAAAAGGTAATGGGTACACATTTTAAACATTGTCATCTAATGGGTGTTGAAAAATTACAGGACAATCATGTCACATTGGATAGTTTGTATCATTCGTTCGATGCAAAAAAAATACTATTCTCTGCCTATTTGGAGGATCGACAACATGACCATGATACATGAGTCAGCGGGAGCAAAATAGGAGCATGTGGAGACTTTTATGGACGATATTGATTAGTTGATTTCAACTGAAATGAGCGCTGCTTGACGACATATTTCAAAAATATTTAAACTTCCATGTTCATGTAGAGCATTATCTCATTATAAGCAATGAACCTAAATAAAAAAGTGTCTGGAAGTTAAGATTATATTTCTTTCGTTTGAGCAAATCTCCGTCGGTAAAATATTAAAGGAAAAAACAAAGTAAAAAAGAGAGGAAAATCCCAACTATTTTTATGACAAACACATATTAAATCATAAGGAGTTAGAAGTATTCGGGACACAAATTATACGATATATTAAAAATGAACCAACATCATGGCCCGTGCCGTTACGGCACGGGTTAAGGGCTAGTAAGATTACAAAATAGAAAACATAAGAATGCCGCGAAGGAAGAGAAGTATTGGAAGATCGTTATATTCAACGTGCTGAAATTCCTCAAAACGAGCAGAATGATAGAATTCAAGGAAATAGACACCTTCAGGGGCGAAATAATCAAGATGGCGAAGAAAATCAGGAAGAAGGAAGGAGAATTTTTCATGGGAGAGAAATACAAAGAAATGAACGAGCAATTGAGGATGAAATTGAAAGACACTATCTTGAACAAACACATTTAGCTCGCGAGAGAAAAGACTAAGAGCAGAAGTGGAAGAACAAGAGCTACAAGAGGAAATTCGACAGAATAACCATGATAATCGAGAAAGGAGGCGTGAGCGAAACCGCAATAATGCTAATATCAATGAAGAGTATGATAGAGTACAAAGGAGAACTGAAATACGACAAAGAGGAGAAAATGAGAGACATGACGGTGTGCAAATTAATAAAAGAAGTGAAAGAGAAGATCGCAGGGAAAGACGAGAAGAAAATGATGAACAAGGAAGTCAAAATAGAGATGAGCGCAGGTGAAGAGAGGCGAGTTGAAAAGACCAATGGATCCAAATTCAGTATAAATGAACAAATTTTGAGAGAGTTAGCGGAAATGAGAGGAATGATAAATAATAAGAGAGGAGGAGGTAAGAGACAATTAGATGAAGCCATAGAGGAAGTCATAAAACTCCATTTACTCAAGAAGTACAATTAGGAGGAATACCCCAAAATGCAATTTTCTGCGTTAACCGGATTTTTGATGGAACAACTTGTGCGATCCAACACATCAAAGCTTATGTGAGATGTATGCTACAATGGGAGAACCATGATGCAATATTATGCAAGTATTTCACATCAAGTTTAACGGGAGAGGCGTTAAAATGGTTTGAAGGTTTGCCAAAGAACACTATAACATCTTTCAACCATTTGCAAGCTATATTTTTAGGAGCATATATAAGTAACAATTCCTCGCGACTTTGGCATTGAAGATGTATTTGGGCTGAAGCAAAGGGTTGGCGAAAGTTTGAAGCACCTAACCGTGATATGGAAGACAATGTGTAGTGATATGGTCTGGTCGTGTGGACGAAAGATATCTCATTTTATCATTCATCAATGCTATGTTCGCAACCAATAACATTATACATTGATTTTCAGAATCAAAAATACAATCACAATGACTGAGTTGCGAGAACTACAGGAGGAGTATATTGCTCTTGAGGAAAAGCAAAACGAGATGGAATCATACCCCATTGTGAACACAAGTTCAAGAGAAGCGAATGCAATCTTATTACCCAAGTTAATAAATACAGTGGCGAGCACCTCGCAAGGGCAACAAGAAAGGGTAATGGGAGATGGACAACAAAAGCTAGTAGCTATGGGGAGCCGTGATCAAGAAGAATTTGAGAGAGAGAAAAACTTCTATAGCCGTGGTGGAAATAACAAAATTCAAAGACTTGGTTAGCCACAAGAAACTTATGGAGGTCATCAGCCGCAAGGAACTTATGGAGGTCGGAGGCAAAACTTTCACAGAGGACAGCGAAATCCAAAAATAATATGGGAAAAAAATAAAAATGCCACCTTTGAATGCTAGTGTGGAGAAGATATGGGAAGCTATAATCCTAATGGAAAACATACCTGCACCGTGGAACATGGGGAGTGAACCACCTCCAAGCTACAAAAGTAATGAATTTTGCTCTTATCATCATTTCCATGGACATACAACAAATGACTGCAGAAATATAAAGAGAATCATTCTCAGGATGATAGATCAAGGAAAATTAAATCATTTTCTGGTAGGACAAACGCAAACTCAAGCATTACCACCTCCTCCAGATATTCACAAGCCAAATATAGCAAAAGAAAGAGAAACATTTGTGATTGAAGTTGGGGAAAAGGCAAAGAATCTGTTTTGTAACTCCATCATACACTCATACAAGACGATTGAAGATTTTCACGATAACACTCTTAGCAGGGTTTTCGCAAGAGATGCCGATGATAGAGAAATAATGAACATTGCGAAGACATCGCCACTGGAAGAATGGCAAAATCAGACTATCCCTTTTACCGCAAAAGAAGTACCTGAGGGTGGAGAAATGCATGATAACCCATTGGTGGTAAGATTGGAGATCAACCCAAAACCTAGCGCGGATGAAGATGATGAAGCTGAGAATTCATGGGCAATCAACAGAATTTTGATTGATCCGGGAGTTCCGTGAATATTCGTTTTTATCATACTTATAAAACTATGGGAGGGAAAGATGAAGATCTAATACCTTCAACGTACAAAATCTATGGTTTTAACGGTCTTTTAAATAAGCCAAAAGGAGAAGTTCATATGCGAATTCCACTGAAAGGATTATCTTATGAAATTTTATTCTGTGTAGTTGATGTGGAATCACCATACAATGCACTAATCGGACGACCATGGTTACATGAGATCTTAGGTGTGGCATCGACTTTCCATCAATGTATCAAGTTCCCTCATCCCACTAGTGTTGGCATCATAAAGGGAGATTGGGTTGAAGGAAAGAAGTGTTATGAAATTGATATAGAATCCTGCGAAGAAAGAGCTGCGAAGAAGAAGAATTGGAAACACAACATCAAAGAAAAACAAAGAGGTGAAAGATTAATGGTAGATGTAATAGAACAAAGAGAGGAAGAAATGCTGCGAAACCAAAAAATGATGAAGATATGAGGTGGCGAAGGCTTCACAACAGACAAGAAAATGACAGGAAAATTCAAAAATGTAGAGGCAGAAAGTAGCAGAAGTAAGAGACTTAAAGAATAAATGTAGTTGTTGATTGTCAAAGAAAAAATTGGGAGGAAGACGAGAAAAGTAAGTTGGGTTTAAAAAAAAAAAAAAAAAAAAAAAAAAATCTTTCTTATGAATAGCAGAGATGAGGTTGCGAAAGGAAGTTGATATGCAGAAGAAGAGAATATATTATGAAATACAGAGATATGATTGCGAAATTACAAAAGAATTTACATGCAAAAGAATCAACAAATTAATCAGACAGAGGCAAACCAACTATGGCGTAAACCCTAGTTCGCGAAATTAAAATTTCTTAAGAGGCAAATGTAAGACCTAAAGTGCGTCATAGAAGGAGGTACCTATTGCATGGCTCAGGGAAAAGGTTACACCGCCCCTGGAACCTGAGTCATGGAGAATTGGGGTCAATAGATACTTTGGATTTTCAATCTAAGCTTAAGACTTAGATTGGACGACCGAGGGTCTCTTCTAAGGAGTTAGCATTTGAACAAGGCGCCGAGGTACACAGTTGAACCAAGAGTGCCTGGGGCATTTGAAGTGTCTCGGCCATTCTTGGCAAGTCTTGGCATATGCTGCACTCGGACCGAAGAAAACTCCACTTAGGGTGCGATCTCGTAACCATAAGCCCTATAGGCAAAAGGGATAAGAGGTGCGAAAACAAGCTGGTTGTTGTTAAGACCGGATGGGGGAGCTAGCCTTGTATGGCGAGAAGTACGCCTCCTTGAATGGTCAACCAGGGGATGATAAGGCGGCACCCTCCATTAGGGAGTGATAAGTGTCTTAAGACGCTAATGTCATGAGGCTTTATTTTCGCAAGGAAATTTAGGCTTTTCATATTTGTGCGACAATCCTGAAGAGGCAATAATACAAAAAATAAAGATAATACGAGATCAATGGATCATTACATGAAAATGTTATGACGTCCTGCGATTTCGTCGCAAGACGGCAATGTCATGGGGCTTTATTTTCGCAAGGATTTTTAGGCATGTCATATTGTCGCAACAAAACTATCCTTCAGAGGCAACAATACTAAAGAAATGATAAGGCAAGATCAATGGGTCATTACATGAAAGTGTAAAGACGTCCTGCGATTTTGTCGCAATGACAAGAGGTGGCACAGTAAGACCTTTAACTAGGAAGGCAAAATAAGACCACATAAGAGAAAAAGCAAAAAGGAAATCTTGGAAGAAACCAAGATTTCCTCACTTGCGAAATTTCTGCAGCAATAGTTGCGAGATCGAGGCATGAACACATATCACTATTCGAAAATAACTTGCTTAATCTCTCATTTGAACGCAAATAACAGAGGCAAGTATGGGAATGTATAGAATAAAAACATGTTATTTGTCTTCATATGATAGATTTACGCGCTCATAAAATGAAAGGTTGATAATATATTGACTAACTGTATTGCAAAAAAGAATTGTTCTTTTCACATGCGCAGAAAGGAACAACAAAGGTAGAGCTAATATTTGAAGATCCAAGAAATTCGCAACAAAAGATTACAAAAATAGAAGATTAAAATAAGGAATGTACAAATATTACAAAAACAGAAAGAAGAAAAAAGAATTATTTCTTGTTCGATTCTTCCTCTTCATTTTCTTCATCTACCTCTTCACCTTCATCTGCTTCCTCTTCTTCGCTAGCATCACTGTCAGAGATATCCAAAGAAGGCACATTCTCAGGGATTTCGTCAAGGAGACAAGGGTATGAAGAATGAGGAATGTTGTTGTCATCGCATACTGTCTTAATAGTCTGATTGCGGAAGAGAACATCATCATTTTTGAAATTCGCTACAGTAATTTGTAGTTGCTTCTTCAATTTGGAATATTTGTCATTTCAAGAGAGAAATCCTTTGCGAAATGTTCTTTCTCGGACTCAAGTTCTTCAATTCTTTTGCGAAATCTCTCAAACCTCTGCGAACATATGACAATGAATTAGTAACTTAATGACAGCTCCATAAAAAATAAACAGTAAAATAAAGAAGAATAATTAACAACCTTCTTTATCAGAAATCATATCCCTAATCAAGGTCGTATGCTCAGCTTGAAGGCTAACGTTAACACCTAAATTATTTACAGAGTCATCTAGAACCTTCGCAGCCAAGCGAATTCATCGTCATTGTTTATGGGAAGAAGGAGCGAATTTGATTCTCTCTTTCGCTAAGTATAGCATTTTGGCGGATGGATTCATCCCGTTCAACTTGAACTTCAAGAAGAGTTTTTTGGAATTTCGCTAATGCTTGGGCACCTTGACTAGCGATGCGATCTTTGTCATCTATAAGATCACTAATCTTCTTCCTTAAAGTATTAATTTTCTCTTTAGAACTAAGATACAGACGTTTAAGTTGGTTGGCTAAGCCTAAACTAGATCTATGATCAATTTCTAAGAGGCGAAATTTGGATTGAAGTTCGTTTAGAGGAAGAGATTTAATGTTGTTATTTGAAAAGCTATCCAAAGAATCGTTGAGATGAGCAAGAAGAACATCATTATCCATAGGTTCAGGAAATGAGTGAAGAAGGATGGCTTCATCAGAAAGGTTATAAACGTCTGCGAAAATGGTAAGTTAGATAAGGGAAAATAATGAGAGAACAAAGCGAAGGAAAAAGAGAAGAGTCTCATACCATAAAGTTGTTGATTGGCGCTTTGAAGACTAGATATCTTATTCTTCTGAGTAGAAGAATCAACTTCCAGTTGTTTGGTCTTCTCGCGAAGAGTAGTAGTTTCATTTTCAAATTCTTCATTTCTCTTGCGAAGAGCAACAGCTTCAGTTTCCAATTCTTCATTCTTCTTGCGAAGTTGAAGATTCTTCTTCTCAAGAATGTTGCGCCTTTTCTCAAGATCTGAGGCAACAGCAAAGGAAGCTCTCCCAGACTATAAAGGAAAGTAAAGAAATTATCAAGATATAATTTAAAATCGAAAATATCAAGAAATAAGGGAATAAAGACGTACCAAGACACCAAGTGCATTTAGGAAGCTGGGAGTCACCGATCTGGAGACCCCATGAAGAGAATCATCACCCTCTAGTAAAGGAGCATAACAGATACTCGCGAGAGCTTCGCACGTACTAGAAAGACGATCATCTCCAATCCCTTGCATGGAGTCAGAGAAGATGCTAGACAGTTGCGCCATAAAAGATTCAATTGGAGGATTCTCCTTTGCGAGAGAAGTATCAAAATCATCATTATCTTCATAAGAGCTTTCGCTGGATTGAGGAATTGAAGGAGAAGAGGAATGGATCTTTCATTTCTTAGAAGGTGGGGCAGTAGACTTCTCCTTGCGAAGAGAACCTTTACCTTTACCTTTGGTCTTTTTAGGATTTTCTTCCTGGTAGGCTGAGAAACCTACAATATTATAAACCGCAAGTACACGGTGTCTACAATGTAAAATAGGGCAAATACGGGTCGATCCACAGGGAAATGGATGTGCTATAGAGTTGATCGAAGGCTTACTCTAACCGATTTCTAGTGAAGTGACAAGAGTTGTATGAGGTTTGTGGGTGTCGAAACGACTAGTTGAAGGTTGTAACAATGATAACAAGATGAAATACAATTAATGAGTATAAAGGGTACTAGGATTATCAAATCCACCACTAATTCATGTTATGGGATTCAACTAGTTTGAGAGTTTTGTTCCTGTGACAGACAAGGATAATGTGTCAAGTTAATCACTCATCTAAGGAGTTTCACCAAGTGATACTTCAATTATCAGCTAAAGTACTAACCCAGAGCACTAATTGTCTAGTTAAGCACAACTAGTCAAGGGAATTAGCAACTATCTCTAAGGCTTGAGCTGAAGCACAGACAACACAGTTTTAGCCTAACTACAATGGATACAAGGCATTCATTGTGAGAGTAAAGTGTTGTAATACTAGAATTGAAGGTATCTTATAATTTAAGCATGCAAAAACAACTCAAACACAGTTGAACCACAGAACTGAGAATCAGGGTTTCATTTTAAATCCTAGCAGATTGAATTAAAACATAATTAAGGTACTTCAAATACAAATTAAACTAGAGATGGTGCACTGGCTAGTCCAGGCATGAGTTCTAACACACACACACAAAAGCCCTATTTATACATGCAATTCCCAAACCCTAATTTACTTCAAAAATAGAAATTAAACAATACCCTTTCGCCCATACCCTCTGAATCTGCTGTCGGCTCTGTTTAATCGGCTCTGAGAACTCCTTACTTTGATTTTCCCCAAATATTGATGAAACCCTAACCTAATTCTTTCTATCTCTCACTTAGCTTCTAGGGAAGAAGCTATGAGTGAAATAGAAAGCAAGTAGGAGGTAATGGCGGAGGCGGCTGCGCTGTTGGAGGCTGTTGTTGTCGCTGCTGGTGAAGAAGATGGCTCTGCCATTTTTGGTCGGGAGAAGAGGAGAGGGAGAGCTCTGCAGCTGTCGGGTGAAGGGAAGAGAATGAAATTAGGTTTGGTCGAGGGATAAGGGTATAGGTGTCTTCGGTGTTGAGCGGGTGCAGCGAAGGGTCGATGCGATGGGAGGAGCGACCGTTGGATGTAGATGGAGCAAATCTCACGGTTCAGAGTAAAACGGGTCTTGGATTTGGATTATGGGCCGGGTCTTGGACTGCTCAAGCCCATGTCTTGTAAATGGGTTGCTACTTGTTGGGTTGCAACTGATGCGCGCGCGGGCTTTGGCTTTCTGCTCCATAGACGCTTGTCTCCAATTTTCTGCTCTTTGGCTCCTCAATTTCTCCGAGCTTTATTTACTACCTAAAAACACAAAATTAATTAGTACAAATATTTATTCTTGAAAACAAAGAAAATACGAGAATGGGATAATATCGATTTCGAACACAAAAGATGAGCTAAATGCCAATAAATAGATGTAGAAATATGCAATATTTGGCACTCATCAAATACCCCCAAACCTGAATTTTACTTGTCCTCAAGTGAAACGAGAAATTAAGAAATCCTAACTATACCACTGTCGCGGGTCTCTCGAGTGCATTTAGCGTATGCACTAAGCCTTTAAACCGCTAGGTGTCCCTAGTGGACGAGTTGTAGTCTCGTGAGGTTTACCAGAGGTGTACCCACAAAACCTTCTCCAACTTCAGAGTGTAAAAGAGTCTCAAGCATCCAAGGAGCTATGAGGATATAGAGTTTCTGCATGCTAGTAACACGAAGTTAGAACTATCAAAGAACGCATTCTCATCCTTAAGTGCTGAGCGAGAAATAACCATACCATACCAAAAGAATTCGGATTCGATTGTGATCATAAGCTTCGACTTCGCCTCACCATTAGGGTTTTATGATAGTTGCACTCAAAAAGACCGCTTTTTAGTCTCTCATGTGTGCAGGCGGGAATAAAGAGAGAAATCCTGCACACGTTGAAGGTAAGAAGGATAACCTTAGAAATAATTTCGGAGACTCCACGAAGTGTGGACAAAAAGAATCTTTTTCTCATGATCTCTAAGAAGGGAAATCAACCATTAGCAAGGATGGGAGTACTCACTTACCTTCTCACCCGATCGGCAATTAATATCACTCTCTCAACATTCATAGAAACGTCTTCAATCTTCGGTCTTCGGTCTTCAAATGTTGATGACGAACTTCTTAACTTCACAAAAACTTGACAAACATTTTTTTTTTTTTTTTTTTTTTCAAATTAATAATAATAACTTGGTGGTAACTAGACATAGAAAATAAACTACAATTTGTTTTTATTTTTTTTATTTTTTTAACTTAATACATGAAATGAAAATAACAATAAAACAATAAAACTCAACTTTTTCACAACTTGTATTGTCTTGATTTCACAAACTTCATTAATTCTCATCCTATTTTCTTTTCTTTTCTTTGTTGCACGTGAACCTTGGACTATTTCAACTTTTCTTCAAATATTCGATGATACTCCGCTGTGACGATGATGTGTTTCTATGAATCATTGATGTTGTTGAGAGGAGAGAGAGTGATGCTAACTGCAAATCGATATTTAGAAGGAGTTTTCATCTTTAAACGTCACCCTTATGATTGACAAAATTAGCACTCAAGAGATCAAAAATAGTGGTGCGAAGTTGGGTAGCTCACCATTCCTACCCGGAATTGACGTACGGTGACACACACTCTAACAGCTTTTCTAGAAAGTTACAAAGAGTGAAGGTCGGTACCTCGCTTGATGTAAAATGGGTAGTCTCCACTATGGGTGATCACAATTCTACTACCGAATATCTAAACAGCACCTAATTCGCCCTCCGATATGGTTAAATCCAACTTTAACGCTCTAATCAACTAAGAAACCCGATTGTGTTCTCCGGTACTTCCAAGTTCTGTTATTTCGGTCAGACTCTCTATGTAAACATAGCTAGAAGCATGCTAGTGACTCTAAAATCTCTAAAAGTTGGAGGTTTTTATGCAAGTATTTACAAAGAGTTTTTGATTTTTTTTGATTTTTTTTGATTTTTTTTTTTGAAATAAAAGATTAAAAACTCTATATGCAAATGCACCCCCAAACCTAAATCAAACATTGTCCTCAATGTGTCAACAGATGATGAGAATTTAAACAGTCACATACCAAGAGAACTATGTTGATAAGAGAAAAGGGAAGAGATTACCGGTATGTCGGCGGTAGCAAGGTTAGAGCTTCATTAGTCAAGGCTAGAATCCAACATTCTCAGCTAAGATCATATTGGATTAGCATAATATATGCGCAAGAAGACTCAACCGATTCAAGAAAGAAAATTTAACAAGTCCTACTGGATTATATACAATGAAAATTCACCATACACCAACAATCTAAAGAGTTGAGGATCAACCCAAAAGACGATATGCAGAGACATCAACAGCCTTACACAAATATAACATGAGAATGCAAGTAAGGCTGCACAAGTGAATGATTTTCCCCCAAACCTATACTTGTCAACAGATGTGTTTTTGAGCACAAAATCTTGCAAATTTAAAGGTACATCATGCACAAGGTCTAACTCAAAATGAGTTTTGCTAAGAACAGGAAGACATACATATTCCAACCGTGGCTCCTTAAAAGTGTTATACTTTGATGCAAAATAGTCCAAGAGGACTTGGGAAGCACAAAGCTCTAGGCCTAGATTAGGCATTTTCAGAAAAGTTGGTTTTGCAATTTTGTTACAAACTACACCTAGGTTGGGTGAAAATCTAACAGACTGTGACATGGGCATGATGTTGGGCATGTCTAAGTTGTTCACATGTGTGAGCTCAAGAGTAACAGTATCACTCACAACAATATCTCCCAAATCATCTACAAGTGCTGTGACATGCTCATGTTCATAAAACATTTCTACAAGCCCTAATCCATAATCATCATCTTCAGTTTCATGCATAGGGAGATCACAAGAAACTTCACATTGTGACCTAGGCTGAGAATTAGACAAATCATGTTCACTTGCATAAAACAGTTCATCAATCTCCATGTCATAATCATCATTACTCAAAATCTCATTCTCATGCATAAGATAATTGGTGCCAAAACTCTCAACATTCCCCAAGTCACAACCAGGTGGTATAGCATGTTCATTTTCAGTGAACAATTGCACAGACTCCAATTCAGCAGCACAAGTATGAATATTAGAAGAAGCATCATTCATAGGGTTCACAGAAGAGAAACTTAATGTCTCTGAACCTAAAGATTCCACTACATTTTCAAAGTACACATGCTCTTCATATTCATCATCATCATCATCATCATAACACTGCATTTTCCTATTCAAAATTGTAGCATTTCCTGTGTACTCATCTACCTCTAGATTAGGTTCATATTCAGTGTTAGTTGCATGAGTAGGAATAGAAACACTATTTTCAAAATTATCAGAGATAACAAACATCCTATCATGAACTTCCTTCCATTCTTCATTTTGTAACTGAGTCAGATTCATTTGAAGCATCATAATGAGCTGTTCAATTGAAGGAGAGCCTTCACTAGTGGGTATACATGCTTCACATGGATGCTCAGTACATGTCTGTGCACAAGAGTCACTAGAGAAGGGAAATTCAGACATTGTGCTATATGGATGATCATGCATTGCATTCAATTCAAGCCTAGCATTGTTTTGCTCTATGAGCATGAGGTTTTCTTCCACTGAGTGCATATACGAGGTCGGGGAAGTATAAATTTGTTCAACTCCCCACTGTGGTGAATGATACATCTATGCAAAATGATTAGGGTATATGCATTCAAGGTCAGGGCCCTGAGATGGCTCATAATACTCCCTAAAATCATCATGGACTGTGGGGAGTTCATACTGTGAAGCATGCCCGTAAGCAAGTTCTCTGATGGATTTGTTTTCATCCCCAGTTGCAGACCAAAATCCAGACATGCTATGGATTCCAGACAACCAAGCAATTCACACTATAGAGCATGTGATGTTTCAAAACTAGAGATTACATCCACAGAAATAATTCAGCAAAATACCAATTTCAGGTAGCACAGAGGTTGCTCAAAATGTCAGCAAAACAACAATTTAGCCAGCAATTATACATGGCAATCAATTCCAGAGAAGAAAAATGCTCATGCAATTCAACACAGGGGCTTGGAGACCAAAAATAAACTTCACACGGTTTGAAGCTAGCAATGTGTATGTGATTTTGAAGAACAACAATTTGGCGGGGTGAATGCGACTCGGAGATTCAACAGATTAGCAACAATTAGATACAAAACTCAGCGGGGCTAACAACAAACTGTGCACATGTGAATGCACAACTCGGGGGTGCAATGCTCGAGATGAATGGTGACAGATTCCAGGGCCAAAAGGCTCAGCAAAACAATGATTTCACTCAAGAGTCACAGGCTCATGCATGGGTTTCTGATATTCCAGGGGTTGGGTGATGTTAAAAGCATAAATGCTACAGCGAGTAACCAGTTCAGCTGAAAAGCAATAATGGCTATCAAGGCAGAGCAACAATCAACATGTTATGGCTCAGACAACCAACCAATTCTCACCACAGGGAAGCATTACAGGTGAGATTTCAAGATCAGAAAATGCATACAGGTTATGACTATGACTCACAGATGCACATATGCAGAGGGTGCAAAGGCAGATGAACTATTTAGCTCTTTTACCACAGGATTAACATGCCACAGAGTGTCAACAGACCCAGTTGACTTCAATTTTCCGAGGTTTATGCACAGATTATAGCTTCTCGGCTAAAGCGAGAGGTTCGGGGGCTTTGCAAGGCTCAAGTTATCATGCAGTCAGGGTAGTGCTCAGTTATCACAGATTCATATGCGCAAACCCTAGATATTGCAGGGTTGGATGCTTAGCAGGGTATCTAGCTTATCAGGTGAACCAGGCTTGGCATTCAACACAGGTCGGCTAAATAACAAGTTATGCATACACATGTTGGGCAATATTCAGCAGGGCAGTACTCTGCTAGTTTCACAAATCATGATATGCACAAATAACAAGTCCATCTAACCAAAATAAAGCTCAAATATCACCAGATGCTTGCACTCAGATCATTCATGCAGGTATAGAGTATAACAGGATTTGAGAATGACCAACCGGTTTAAGCCACAATGGATGTGTTGTTCTGCTCCTTGCCTTCCCTTTCTTTGGGTTTTGTAGCATACACCTGTGAGCTCAAAGGAGAATTTCAGTCCTCAGAAATGTGCATGTAAAGTTAAGCATTTCATAGTTGATATTTAACAGTTAGAGTTGCAGAACAAAGGATGGGGGCTGCACTGAGGTTCAGCTGCAAGATTATGCTTATTTGGGTCACAGGTTGGCAACAACTTATACAATAAATGGCCAGCTTCAGCATATATCACAGCCCTTTTGGTAATGCAGGATGTATGATGATGAGGCAAGAGACTCAAGACTACAAAGCAGATGATGACAACGAGGAATGTAAGCTAAAGATGCGGTTGGGAGTTCTAGATGCAAGTTATAACGAGATGGAACATACAATAGAAATGGCATGTTACAAAGATATGATGCGAGGTGACTATGACTAAGCCTATCTTATGCTAATGATGCAGTTTATACAATTGGTTTGAATGCAGTCTCTAACAGCAATGGAAAAATGCAAGATTTAACACTAAGATGTAGGTATGTAAGTATGCAATTAAGATAACTTAGCTAAAATGCAATGATATATTTAACAATATGTAATAGAAGATGCAGAAAAAAAAAACTACAGCTAAGTTACACTAAAACAGGGCTAAAAGTAATAATTTAAAGCAAGTATGTACATGGGAGAACTGAAAATTAGTGAAGCAAGCCAATAATCGACAGGGCACACTACCAATTCCCCGGCAACGGCGCCAAAAACTTGGTAGGCTGAGAAACCTACAATATTATAAACCGCAAGTGCACGGTGTCTACAATGTAAAACAGGGCAAATACGGGTCGATCCACAGGGAAATGGATGTGCTATAGAGTTGATCGAAGGCTTACTCTAACTGATTTCTAGTGAAGTGACAGAGTTGTATGAGCTGTGGGTGTCGAAACGACTAGTTGAAGGTTGTAACAATGATAACAAGATGAAATACAATTAATGAGTATAAAGGGTACTAGGATTATCAAATCCACCACTAATTCATGTTATGGGATTCAACTAGTTTGAGAGTTTTGTTCTGTGATGATGACAAGGATAATGTGTCAAGTTAATCACTCATCTAAGGAGTTTCACCAAGTGATACTTCAATTATCAGCTAAAGTACTAACCCAGAGCACTAATTGTCTAGTTAAGCACAACTAGTTAAGGGAATTAGCAACTATCTCTAAGGCTTGAGCTGAAGCACAGACAACACAGTTTTAGCCTAACTACAATGGATACAAGGCATTCATTGTGAGAGTAAAGTGTTGTAATACTAGAATTGAAGGTATCTTATAATTTAAGCATGCAAAAACAACTCAAACACAGTTGAACCACAGAACTGAGAATCAGGGTTTCATTTTAAATCCTAGCAGATTGAATTAAAACATAATTAAGGTACTTCAAATACAAATTAAACTAGAGATGGTGCACTGGCTAGTCCAGGCATGAGTTCTAACACACACCCAATATCCCTATTTATACATGCAATTCCCAAACCCTAATTTACTTCAAAAATAGAAATTAAACAATACCCTTTCGCCCATACCCTCTGAATCTGATGTCGGCTCTGTTTAATCGGCTCTGAGAACTCCTTACTTTGATTTTCCCCAAATATTGATAAAACCCTAACCTAATTCTTTCTATCTCTCACTTAGCTTCTAGGGAAGAAGCTATGAGTGAAATAGAAAGAAAGTAGGAGGTAATGGCGAGGCGCTGCGCTGTTGGAGGCATTGTTGTCATTGCTTGGTGAAGAAGATGGCTCGCCATTTTTGGTCGGGAGAAGAGGAGAGGAGAGCTCTGCAGCTGTCGGGTGAAGGGAAGAGAAATGAAATTAGGTTTGGTCGAGGGATAAGGGTATAGGTGTATTCGGTGTTGAGCGGGTGCAGCGAAGGGTCGATGCGATGGGAGGAGCGACCGTTGGATGTAGATGGAGCAAATCTCACGGTTCAGAGTAAAACGGGTCTTGGATTTGGATTATGGGCTGGGTCTTGGACTGCTCAAGCCCATGTCTTGTAAATGGGTTGCTACTTGTTGGGTTGCAACTGATGCGCGCGCGGGCTTTGGCTTTCTGCTCCATAGACGCTTGTCTCCAATTTTCTGATCTTTGGCTCCTCAATTTCTCCGAGCTTTATTTACTACCTAAAAACACAAAATTAATTAGTACAAATATTTATTCTTGAAAACAAAGAAAATACAGAATCTGGGATAATATCTGATTTCTGAACACAAAAGATGAGCTAAATGCCAATAAATAGATGTAGAAATATGCAATATTTGGCACTCATCACTTCCTCTCCAGCGATCTCAGCACCAACCTTCGCACACGAATGAAGATAAGAAACAGAGGCAACAATATTGTTAAAAATAATAGAGAAAAGTATTTCTTACTTCATCCGTGATCGAACGAAGTGTCGCTTAGGGTACTAAACCTTTGCATTTCTTTTATAACTCTTCCTCAACTTGATAATCTGAAAATTTCGCAAGGTTAGTAGGTATAAAAAGGAGAGAAGATTTCAAATTGAGCGAAATTTAGGAAGCATACCTCTTTTGCTTTCTCAGGCCAATTAAACACCCAAGGCTGATAATTAGCGAGATTCGCAGGGAGCACATTTGAACCTGAAATATAAGGTCCATTCAAAAGTAGTGGAAAGACGCACCATTTGTCGTCTTTGGAATGGCGAGGAACATTGTTCTTGCCAGAATGCCAATCGATATCCTGCATAAGTATTTTGTCGCTGGGAATATTTTCTTTTCTCTTCAAACGTGCACCCCAGCGAGTTCTATCGTTCTTCATATTTATTATTTCATAATTTTCAAAGAAACTCTCTCTCGAATACTTTTTGCGAATATCTCAAAGTCCTCAAACTTAGGATCTCTGACTTCTTTGGAGTAAAGGGATCCCTTACCGGCACCACGGTTGGCGAACTCAAGCATTAAGCGGATACAATCCCCGCTTAATTGATAGATGGCTCGCGAGAATTTCGCATGAGCAAGAATTTCATAAAACAAGGGAAGATCAGGGTTGTAGAGAGGAATGGGAAGACCAGCGAGAATCTGACATAGCGAAATTATGATTTTTTGATCATCACAATGATGATCAGTAAACAATTTGGCAGAGAGAATGGATTTAGATTCTTGATTAGGAATAGTGGATAATATGAAACCTTTCTCTAGCAAATCTTTTTGAACTTCTTCCAAAAGATGTTCATATCTACGACCAACTGGAGGCATCTTTCAGAGTATGGGAATGAAGAGAAGATGGAAAATCAAAAGAAGTAAAAAGAAGAAGATTTACGATGGGGAGCGGAAATTACGGAGAGATGAAGAAGAGAAATTGCAGAGAAAACAAGAAAGAGAGTAAAAAAGAAGAAGAGAGGAGTAAGAAAAATATATATAGAGAGAAGGATTCTAGAAAAGGCAAACACATTTAATGCGAAGAGTAGACATGAACGGTTGAGAAAGTACGGTTGAAAAAGACGTGTCAAGAAATGGATGGAAGAAGGGATACGTGTAATAAATTTTGTGTAAAAGTACGGAGTCATGTCAAAACAGATAAGTATGAAAGAATGAACAGTTGCGGCATTTTGAATAGATTAGTTCTCATGACATTCTCTCCTTCGCAGATAAGACATGAGAAGAGGCAAGATGTAGGATCATAATATCGCAACACCAACGCCCTTGCGAAATCCATAAACGACACATTGCGAAGACATCGCAGACGAGTAATATAAATGACGCAACGGATGACGACAGCCAGAACACGAGAAAGATGTGAAGACCTAGCGAGATTTAGGAGTGTTGCGAGCATTTATACACTTGCGAGAATGTCGCAAGTCAGATCCGAAAATAAATGACAGCTTAGCTGTCATCCATTATGTAATGTCCTATATAAAGAGCCGAATATGCTTATGAAAGGGAAGAGATCTTTTTAGAGAGTGGAGAGAAAGTTTAGAGGAGAGAGAAAGTCTAGAGTAGCAATAATATTCTTGATTTCACTTCCTTCTTGTAAAATTTCTAACTCAATTAATAAAGAGATTAGTTATTGATCTTAAATATGTGTTAGATATTATGAATTCTTGTGAGGTGTGTATTGTAGGATTTCTTGTAATTACAATTAAAATAAAATTTTAAAAAATATATATGTAAGTACACTAATTTATCTCCTTTGCCACGTGCGCTAACAGGGTCCACGTGGATGACATCACTCACAGGATGACACATAGGGGCATCCGTGGCACTCAGACTACGTGCCATATGTCAAACTCAACGGTCAGAAGCGAAGGAGCACCCGAGATAGGTAGTCCCGCGTAGCACCAAGGGATGGCTTTAACCCATCACGAGGCAAGGTATGATCAACGGTCAGAGGTAGTCTAACTGACACAGACGTGACAAGAGGACTGACACCACTCGGTGCGGACTGGACCGCCCCAACCACCCGCATTTAATGCGGCTCAGAGAACACGTGTCGGACGACCAACGGAAGAAACGAGGGTTGACATAGAAGTCCGCGGACCCAGTAGAAGCCAGGATGCAGTAGAAGCCGCGGATACGGTACAAGCCGCGGGATAATATAGAAGTCCGCGGACCATGCACAGAGTACGAGAAGATAAGATCTCAGCAACTCATTGTCAGTGGACCCACCCACTCTAACTATAAATATGTATACCCCCTCCACTGAGAGGGGGATCGAAAGAAAGGGAGGAAAGAGAGAGAATAGAGAGAAGTAAGTGAGTTTTAGCTCATATAGGCGATGATCACAAGATCTTGTGATCATCTCTGTAACCATTTATTTTATAGTGAATCTCCTCAGACCCGTGGATGTAGGCCTTAGTGCTGAACCACGTACATCGTTGTCTCTTTTACCTTTTAGCACCGATAGTTTCATTTATATATTCGTATTCCAGATCTATCTGGATCCCCGGGAGATGATAATGAGATCATGACAAACTAGAGGGGTTTGGAATCTATGAATTATCATCTACCTATGCTTGTTCCATACTCCTCATACCACAGTGCACGTATTCAACTTTTATATAGATTGTTTGTGATCATGTGGAAGCGAAACCCGACTCTCGTGTTCACAATTTGGCGCTAGAAACAGGGACCTTGTCCCGGTAAAAAGATTTTATCTTTTCCTGTGACTTCACAGCCTCAACCTCAAATATTTTTATTTAAACAAACAGATCTATTCATGGATTCATTTTTCGCACACTTCTTCGTCTATTGTGTTTTCTACCAACAGATCTGAGCATTATGTGACTTTTTAAACAAACAGATCTGGGTTTTTAGCCAACAGACCTGTTCTTAGACTGTTGTGTTTTCTACCAATACATCTAGGTTTTAATTAGAATTTCAAACAAAGTTTCCACCAAAAGATTTGGGCTTTTTTGGCAAATATTGACCCATGGACCTTATCCTGGTCAAATCCGCACCTGTCTATGTCTGTCGTACTAATCGCCAAACTAACAACCTAAGTACACTCATTACCACTAGAAATCGAGTTAACAAAAACAAAGTTGAACTAACAGCCAACCCGTGGACTCTTGGGTCTCGGATTACCTCCCACTTTCTCTCGTGCGTGTTATTGCAATGGAAAAGAACAAAGACGCTGGAAAGACAAAGATAACTCCAAGAGACGCTCCGAGGACCACACCAAAGAGAACAAGGAGCGAGACAAAGGGCGAAGGACGTACATCCGCGGACAATACGCAGACCGGGCGGAAAGCACATTGCTCTTAAACGCGGCATCATCGCAATTGAAGCAAAGAAAACTCGGCCGCAAGAGCTGCTGCACCAACCGAGGGGGTTTCCCAAGTAATTGCTACCAAAGTGACAGCTGCAACCAGGCCAGTCGACCCTCAGGAGGTTATAGCCGAATCAATAATCCAGAACCCTCCCTATGGGATGCCTCCGGACAATGAACAAAGCAGACAACCACAGGTAGGATCCAACGGAATAATCGAGCCGGGCATACCATTCATGGGGGAAATCAATACCACGATGCCCGAGGGACAAGCTCAACCACAGGAAGGAACCCCCAATCAAGCGTCGAACCAAACAGCACAAATATTGGCGCAACTGGAGGAGCTAAAGAGGAATCAACTAACGTACGCGGATGCGGTGGCCTTGTTAGCTCAAGAAAACCAAAGAACTAAGAGAGAAGATTCTCCGAAGCTCCGAACGAGAGAATCGGATGACGAAGCTAACTCGGCGATCTGAACAGGGGTGAGGGACGGTCTTCGAAAATATCCTGCAACGGCTAACCGAAGAATAATACCCCGAGAGATGCGCGGAATAACGAAGGTCGACCAGTTACACGACCGAAATTCCGGACTACTACGACACGGAGGAAGCTACAACATCGCAACCCACAAGAAAGACACGATCTTCCATTCAAGACGAGCCTTTGTTTGGCAATGGAAAACCTCCGCGCGTGAAATGCTAGCAGAGATCAATCAACTCAAAACCGAGGCAAGGAGGTGGAAGACTAGAACAGATTATGAAGGAAGCCAACACTACCCCCTTGCACGACAGTTGGCTACGGCTACCATTCCGCAAAATGTCCTATCCCGACCTTTGAATGTTACGACGGATCCGCGGACCCCTCAAAGACATCTACGATATTACAACGGGGTAATGGCCGGTGGGATTACGATGAGGCTATACTATGCGATATTTCCCTTCAAGCCTAAAAGGATCCGCGCTATCTTGGTTTGATAACCTCAAGCCAGGATGCATTAATTCGTATGATCACTCACCGAAAAGTTCCCCACCACCTACATGTACAACAAAGTTGTGAACACGGGGATGGACAAGCTTTTCTCACTTGCAATTAAGTACGGGAGTCCGTTCGAGAATACACCGATAGATGGCACAAAGTATGTCGAGCCATTGGACATGTGGATCCCGTGGTGAGTATTAACTGTTACAAATGGGGGCTTGATAGGATGAGTCCGCTTTGTTTGTCGAAATCCACGGTACCTCCCCAACCACCGAGGAGATTTAAGGATAATCATTGAAAAACATGCAAGGTTAGAAGAAATTCAAAAGATAACCCCCGAGCGCAGTACAACGAACCCCACGGACAAATTCCGCGGAATTAGAAGACAGAGCCCAGCCCACACCAAAAGGATCGAAAAGACGATCGCAAAAGGAGTGGCAGAAAGTTTGAAGACCGGGTCTATACGAAGCTCAACATCAGCTATCCACGCATACTGCCAAGAAATACCTAGCAGAAATACCTAGCAGAAATCCCCATCCTTCAGAAACCGGACCCTGAGGAGGTTTTGGCACTCTACATTGCGGCAACAGACGACGCGGTAAGCGCAGTGCTCGTCAGAACCCATACGAAGGAGGAGCAACCGATCTACTATGTCGACAAGACCCCCGATCATGCAGAGCGAAATTACACGAGAATTGAACAGCTAATCCTAGCCGTCGTATGGTCTACTTTAAAGCTGAGGACGTACTTCTTGACGCATGACATACGTATCCCATGCCGGGCACCCTTAGAGGCCATCCTCAAAGGGGCGGGAAAGGTAGGACGAATAGCAAAATGGAGCACATACCTCGACCAATTCAACATCCACTATGAGCTCCAACACTCCCGAAATCGCAGTATTAGCGGATTTTCTAGCAGACTGCCTTTGGACAACGAAGAAGAAGTACGCATACAAGGATGGAAGGCTATGAGCGCCCCAGAAATAGAAAAACCAGAGCCAAATAATATTCTTGAACCAGTGAACCCACGACAATGGGAAGTCTTCGTTGATGGCTCCAAAAATAGAGAGGGCGCGGGGATAGGCATCGTCATCACCACACCCACAGGAGACAGAATCGTACACGCATTCGATTGGAATTCGAAGGCCATACCAATAACATCGTAGAATATGAAGGAGTGATCCACGCTCTCCGCTTGATAATTGAATTGGGCATACAAGAAGTGCGGGTAACAAGCGACTCACAACTGATCATACTGCGAGATAGGCTACGAATACAATGTGTACGATGAAACACTAGTGGCATACATGGCTCTAGTGCAAGCATTGGCCTCCCAAATACCAAAAATCAGCTTCGACATCTCGCGCAGAAAAGGAGCTTAGACATGCGGATGCTCGCGTATATATCATCCATGCTTAAAAACGAAGACGTCAAAGCAATCAAGGTAACAAGAGTATACGAACCATCCGTCAAACTCCCGAGAAACTTGCACGGCTAACCAACGCAAATCTAAGGAGAAAGATATCTCCGACGAGGATGTCGGAGAATACATATTCGACGATTTCCCGGCGAGGATATTACACGGCAAGCGGAGGAAGACGACGATTATAGTCGGGAGGCGGATTGGAGATCGAAATCCACTCTTTCCTCAAAGAAGGGAAACTCCCCAGGACACCAAACAGGCTAGGAAGGTACAAATCAAGAGCGGATGTACGAACTAAGAGATCAAGCCTTATATCGAAAATCATTCCTCGGACCACTACGTCGCCGCTTTATCCCTGTCGAGGGGCATGTCGTTTTAAAAGATATACACGAGAGACGCGAGGGGAATCACAAGTGGAATGAGATCCCTAGCAGATAAGGCAAAGACGCAGGGCTATTCGGCCAACCATGATCCGAGATGCGGCTAGAATGGCAAAGAGATGCGAAGAATGTCAAAGATTTGGTAAACGAATCCACGCCCACTACCAAAGTTAAACTCGGTCGATAGCCCTTGGCCCTTCGGGAAATGGGGTATCGACATAGTAGGCCCACTCATATCAGGGACGGGGAAAAGAAGATTCCTAATAGTGGCAACGGATTATTTCAGCAAATGGGTAGAAGCAAAAGCACTGGCAAGAATTCGGGATTCGGACGTCTTCACTTTTATTTTTCAAAATATCATCTGCAGGTTTGGCATCCCCAGAGATAGTCTCCCACAACATTAACATTTCTACAAGGAAAGAATATTGACTTGTCATTCGACACCTTCAAGATTCGGAAAAACAAATCCACCCCCATATACCCACAAAGCAACGGACAAGCGAAGCCACAAACAAAACGTTGGCACTCATTCTTAAAAAACAACTAGATGAGTACAAAGGACGATGGTGCGAACAGTGCATAACGTTCTATGGGCGTATAGGACAACCCGAAGATCGGCCTACCTGGAGAATCCCCATTTCTACTCACCTACGGAGTCAAGCAGTCATCCTCGCGGAAATTCTACTTCCAACTACAAAAACAAGCCTGGGAAAAGAATCTCACCACGGACATGATGTTGGAAAGGCTTGACGACCTCGAAGAAAGAAGAGAAGCGACCGCAAAGAATGGAAAACTACCAACGCCGGCGGCCGCGAGAGAATATAACAAAAAGTGAAATTTAGGAATTTTGTAGAAGGGCAATACGTGTTGAGGACCATTCCCAATACCAAATGAGAAAAGAAGTGGGGAAAATTAGCACCAACTTGGGGAGGACCCTACATAATACACGACATCGCAGAAATGGCTCTTACTATCTGCGTAATATGAAAGGGGAAATCCTCATGCATCCGTGGAATGCCAAATACCTCAAACCATACTACCCATAATCCATCACTGCGTGCACATTTCGAAGAAGAAAATGGACTTGCTGATCCACATGTTTCTATCTCGACAAAGGAGTAACGCACCTTAATTTTTCAATCAATACCAAGTTTTCATTTTCAAATATCATATCCCGTTCATTACCCACGCACATTTCAATTTATTCAAAACCCACAACCTACATACAACACACCATATAAACCACATGTATATACTACTTACACAAAGTGTACATTGAAAACCATGTCACGTCATAATAAAATATCGATGCAATTGTTACCCCGGGATGTAGGCCTTAAGGCCGAACCACGTAAATTGTTGTACAATTACCATTATTAGGAACTGACGTCATACTTAGCAAGAGGGATATCCTGCACAAAGCATGAATCACACCCACTACAATATACCGGCAATATCCTGCAAAACACACACACGCAATATATCGGAGCATACACATGCGATCTCTCAGAACTCCTCTGTAAATGTCTATAAGTGTATGACCAGGAGGCGACTTCTTACAGAATGAGATATCCGTGCAATATTACAAGCCGCGAACATTAATGGAGTATATCCTTAAAACGTCGGCCAGACCCCCACCCGTCCGGTGATCCTCCCGGCCCAGGGAGTTAGGCGGACGGGTGCAAGGTCACAAGACGATTCCGGGGATACCAACCTACGGAGTTGCACGAACAATACACTTTATCAAACTCAAAGATTGATATCCGCGGGTTACAATAACTACGGAATTTTCCATTATAGTTAAAGATGGACATAAGTTCAACAAAATTCAAAATCAGATTTAAACACCAAAGTTTGATCTAATACATGCAGTTGATTACAAGCCCAGCAGGCAAAATAACAAAAACACCAAAGGATAAGCAACCGAGATCAATCCCTAGCATACTAACTACGGTTTCATCGATCGGGAGTGTTATCTGCGGGTTTATCCTTCAAATGATGAAGGAACGCTACCACCCGAGGAGGGCCCCGGAAGAACTTGTTGGGAGTGCGGGTACGGGGCGCCGGGTATAATTCTTGGTTAACCCATGGTTTTTCTTAAGGTCCAGCTCAATCTCACCAAGAATCTTATTAATCTCTTCGGCCAGTTGTTTGCGGGCCATTAGACCTATGGCTACGCTCCTCATCTCGGCTGATTTAAGGAAGTACAAAGTCTGGTCTATCCTCCGATTAGCTTGCTTCGAGCGTTTCGTCTGAGACGAAGCCGGGCAGCGATGGTAGCTAACTTGACCCTCCAGTTGAACTACCTTAGCCTGAGCTTCGGCAAACTTTCCATCTGCGGCTTTAAGCTGTACTTGGAGCTCTGCGAACAATAAAAGAGGACGGTGAGTTATGACATACAATTCAAAGCACACTCGATGACGAAGACGTATACCTTCACAATGATCAACCGCGGAATCCCTCGTTCAAAGATAATCATATTCATTTGATAACTTATCATAATCTACCCGCAGCAGATTATGAGCATACTGCCTTGCGCTCAAGTCATTTCGAAGCATCGAGCCCGAATGACGATGTCGATTAACCTCATCATTCTTCAATTCCAATCCCTTGTTGAGACGATACATAGTCACCTCTAAGTCTCTCTCACGTTCAACCCGACGAGCCACATCAGCTCGAGACGCGGACAGAGCACTACTGAGAGCACTACATTCCGCCCTAGCATCGTCTCTCTCTTTGGCTAAACGCCGCATATAAGTCCGCACATCCGAGGGATGCGAAGACCGCGCTTGCCGCAGCTCGCCTTCCAGAACATTAAGTCTAAATTCTAAGGAAGAAATCTGCCCGCGGGCTTGCTCAAGATTGTCCCGCGTCCATAAAAGGGCCCCGTTAAACAAGTGGCGGTCATGGTTATTTCGATTTTGCAAATCTACCAAGCAATATTTTTCTTACGCCATTCTTCGACCATCGCGTTATGAATATCCGCGGGGCATTCCATTTAACAGACTCACTCTTGAGTTTTTCAACCAACTCAAAGAATGCGCCCCTTTTGACGAGTCCTCTCACCCGAAGCCACAACAATTCGGGGACTCCACCCACTCAAGATAGTACAAATGGAGGAGGGAAGAAAGAGAAAACTCGAGAATAAATAAGAAGCGAGGAAACTACCAAAGAAGAGGGAGCGCAGACACGAAATGGATGAGGAATTTTCCTCGGAATGGCCTAACTTGGCCTTAACTGAGCCAACTCGGAACGTAGCCGAGCCTCTTCCGTGCCCTGCTTGCTCCTTACGTTTGAGCAAACTCTTTAGCTCGGTTATTTCTTCATCCTTAGCGGATACCGAAGCCTCGACACTTGAAAGCGTCTCATTCGCAATGTCGAAGCTTCCCCTCTAACTTCGCAGATTTGACCCTAAAGAGCCTGCAGAAAGTTGGTGGTTACAATACTCACTTCTCATCATCTATCGGCAAAATGAGGGAAGTTAGCTCACATCACATTCGAAAGAAGTCGGGGATAAAAAGAACAGGACAAACCTCCAATAACCGCTGCTGGGGTAACTGTATTGATACCCATCAGCAATAGCCATCATGTCAGCAACGGTAGGGGGAGGATCCACTACAAGTTCAAGACCGCTGGCTACGAGATTTTTACCCCATCCCCGATCTACCGCCTCCTCAGGGGTTAACTCCATGGACCTCCGAGTAAAAGCATCCGAACTCTTTTCTCCTTCAATCACGGGGCGGGACGAGGAACTACCAACAAGTTTTTCTTTCGCAGCCACGCCAAAACAAAGATCGTCGCCATCCACAGCTAAGGATTGCGAGAAATCATCCAAGGGGAGTCCGAGGTATTCCCACCATGAGCAGCACCAACATTACCTTGCACCAAGGCCCCACCAACAGTGGAGGAGGTACCAAAGAAAACCCTCGGAGGGCACTACCAAAGCCCCAAAGATCGACCTGCCGATGGGTCACCAACGCAGCTATCCTCGAGAACACTCCAATCATCGCCAGTGGAAGTAGGGTGAAGTCCGAAACAAGCCCCATAACCGTGGACATGTCAAATGACTGTTCCCAGAGACAAAACCTTACCAAACGAGAACTCATAACAACCACCCCCATCCTTGTCACCACTACTAAGAACAAGTCCCTTACCTTTATCTATAACATTCACACTTTGGACCGAGCAGCCCCCCCGCATGATTTCCACCACCACCAATAGACAAGTTACCACCACCAATACCACCAACATCCGAATCACCTTTAACCCCACCGGTGGCGGCGGCCGGTCACCTTGACCACCACCGGTGGCCGAATCACCTTGACCACCCTCAATGGTCGGGTCGCCTTGACCACCACCGGTGGCCGAATCACCTCGACCACCCCCAATGATCGGGTCACCTTGACCACCACCGGGCCGAATCACCTTGACCACCACCAATGGTCGGGTCACCTTGACCATCACCAACAGACGGATCACCCGACCACCACCAAAGTGGCGGGATCATCACCTCCACCGTCAACCGCCCGATCACCGTCATCTTCTTGAACAAGGCGGAGAAGTCTCACCCGCTCTTCCCTATCCGAAGAGTCCTCATCACCACACACGGGACTATTTACATCCTCGAAATGAGAGGAACCCTCGGTAGGAGAATTCGATGATTGCTTGGGATTAATCTTCTTACCTCTACACACCTACAACACATAATGATAAAAGCACCGTTGGCATCACCTTTCCTTGGCATAATTACCATTATTTAAGAAAACGTAGGGGCATACATACGAAGAAAACAAACAACGCACCTTAACAACATTTGTATTCCGCGGAGGAATAGTAGCATCAGGAACATCTTCATCTTCTCGCATCATCAACATCACGGCTATAAACAAAATCCATACCAAAAAACTCATCCGCGGGTGAATGCGCGTAACGAGCGGGAGAAGCTTCGCGAGGAAGATTATCAACAGTTGGCTGCCAACCACGGGGACCAGGGACCCAACCATAGGCCCACGGGCCAACAACTTCAAGAACAGTGGCAGACCACTCGTAGTCATGATCACGCTTGATTCTCTCCTCAGCAGGAATAGGAAGACCTTCGGCACCAGGAATCCTCGCCATCTTGGAATCACTTACCTCGCTCAAAAGGCGAACTTCCCCCTTAACAGAAGTAATGTTCCGGAGACTCACAGACCACGGCTTACGAGTATTCCTGTTAACATAATCTCCAAAGGATCTGTTGAAATTCTCAGGAGTATACCAACCTTTCTCCTTTTCTAATCTAGGGGCATAGCAAGTCATCATCGTTTTCCCCTTGCTACGAAGGTAGCATTCGCGAAGATGGCGAAGATAGTTTCTGTCAACTGTTGCACCCGCGATTATGACTTTTCTTGGCGATATCGCGGCTAGACATTTAACCCGATAGTAGAAATCATCACCAGCTTTATACAAGGGTAACATCAAACCAGCCTCGAAAGCACCCACGGTTGTCAGCAAATGAAAGGCATCGTACTTATAATTGGTAACCATCTCATAAGTTATGTCTTTATCAGCGGCATAAAAACGAACCTGGAAAATGCTCAAGACCATGCTTCACCTTGAAGGCCTCGAGATCAATGTGGCGAAAAGTAAACTTCTTATTACCCGAGAGATAAAGGACGGAAAGTAACGGCGAGTCATCCTCGAAACCTTTTTCCGCGGCATCCTCCGCGGGCAGAACCCTCGGCCTTCCTCTTAGAAGGAACTAAGTCTCCCGAAGACTCAATCTCCGTAGCCTTTCTCTTGAAGTAAGGGTTTTAGTCGACTTACTTGAACCGGGCACGGATGGGTTAGTCCGCGTTGGAGGCCGAGTGCGGAGGGGCTGCACGTCCAAAGGTTCATTGCGAGGATTCTACTGTTTCTTTGGAGACCCACCTCTAGAACGAGTCGCGGCATATCTCGATCCACTGCGGAGGATCACCCCTTCTAAGTGAAGATCTCGGACCGGAGGATGAGGAGGTTCGTCCATCCCGAAGGTTACCCCCGAGTAGGCGGGGCGAAGCTCCACCCCTTACATTAGGATCATCCGGGAGATCGATGAGGACTTGACGGAGGAGTCTCGATAAGGGATCCGCGGATGGTCGACATGTCTACGGGCACAAACACGAACAGAACTCAAATCGAGGCGAGAGAAGATCAAAAATCGAGAAAATCTCAAGAACAAATGAGTACAAAAGAAGAAAACCCTAAATTGCATCTAACAGTTCATCTAACAGTTACCTAAACTCTCAGATCATTATTCGAACTCAAGAGAAGAAATAAAATCTAAACATGACCAATGGAGCACCCAACTCAGTAGTGTCGACTCTCAATACCCAGGATACATTAAAATTTAAAACTCATCATCAAATCACTACCAGAAGATCAGAAACTTGACAAGCTTAAGCAAGGAGATTAAACGGAATAGAAGGTCATACCTGAATCACGAAGAATCAAGCAACAAGTGACAACACGGCGAAGCAGAGCCACGATAACCACAGTAGCAAAGCGGCAGGCAGCAGCAGCAGCAGTAGAAGAAGCGATGGCGTCAGAAGAAGTTAAGAAGATGAAGACAAGAACAAAGAATAAAACAGAGAATGTGAATTAAAGTCACATTCTCTCACTCCTCTTTATATAGAACCAGGAGGAACCGTCCACTACCCAAAGGGCAGTTATGGCCGGACGTGGGAAACGTGCACAATAAATGCAGGTAGCACCTTTTTAGGAGAAGTTATGAGGGAGATAAAAAACGTACCACACGGTTCTTCTTCCAACAAAAGCCAAACGCCCAGTCGCAAGAAGAGGGGCAAATTGTAAGTACACTAATTTATCTCCTTTGCCACGTGCGCTAACAGGGTCCACGTGGATGACATCACTCACAGGATGACACATAGGGGCATCCGTGGCACTCAGACTACGTGCCATCTGTCAAACTCAACGGTCAGAAGCGAAGGAGCACCCGAGATAGGTAGTCCCGCGTAGCACCAAGGGATGGCTTTAACCCATCACGAGGCAAGGTATGATCAACGGTCAGAGGTAGTCTAACTGACACAGACGTGACAAGAGGACTGACACCACTCGGTGCGGACTGGACCGCCCCAACCACCCGCATTTAATGCGGCTCAGAGAACACGTGTCGGACGACCAACGGAAGAAACGAGGGTTGACATAGAAGTCCGCGGACCCAGTAGAAGCCAGGATGCAGTAGAAGCCGCGGATACGGTACAAGCCGCGGGATAATATAGAAGTCCGCGGACCATGCACAGAGTACGAGAAGATAAGATCTCAGCAACTCATTGTCAGTGGACCCACCCACTCTAACTATAAATATGTATACCCCTCCACCGAGAGGGGGATCGAAAGAAAGGGAGGAAAGAGAGAGAATAGAGAGAAGTAAGTGAGTTTTAGCTCATATAGGCGATGATCACAAGATCTTGTGATCATCTCTGTAAACATTTATTTTATAGTGAATCTCCTCAGACCCGTGGATGTAGGCCTTAGTGCTGAACCACGTACATCGTTGTCTCTTTTACCTTTTAGCACCGATAGTTTCATTTATATATTCGTATTCCAGATCTATCTGGATCCCCGGAGATGATAATGAGATCATGACAAACTAGAGGGGTTTGGAATCTATGAATTATCATCTACCTATGCTTGTTCCATACTCCTCATACCACAGTGCACGTATTCAACTTTTATATAGATTGTTTGTGATCATGTGGAAGCGAAACCCGACTCTCGTGTTCACAATATAGTAAAATATAGTCAGAAGAGTTTGCAAATAGAATATATTGTTAAATTAGTAAAATATAATTTATTAAATCAACACTTGGCTTTCATCGAACTAATATAGTTTGTTAAATTAATTAATTTTAGAACCTATACACTTGTAGTATATAATAACAGTGATGACTTTTTGCTTCTTAAAGAAAAAAATAACGATGACTTTGGTTAAAGTCTAAGGAGGCCAGGTCGAAGTCGTGAGCAGTGAGCAAGGCCCCGACCATTCACTCGGTTTAAAAGCTAAGCTTGACTTATATGAGTAAGTCTAGACCCACCGAACCAAATCACCATGAATCACACCGAGAGAGCAACGGACAGAAGAGAAAAACCCTCTCTACATTGGGATGGTGAACGGGCAAATGTGGGCCCCATTTTTTATTTCACGCGGTGATATTTGCGGGAGAATATCACGGTGAATCTAGACTTGTTGGACTTATATTCCATTTAGACCCATTCGCCGCAAACCCACGTGTTGGTGCTGTCTTACAAGTACAAAAAATTCCATCTTTTTTTTTTTGCTGAGAAACACACCATAACATTAACTAAGAAGAAAATTACAAACATCAGTTAAAGGTTCTTTCCTCAACAAAGAGTCCAAAAAGGGAGGAATAGAAACCCATGAAGTTTTCAAAAGAAACTTTCTAGCCCGACGTGCAAGCCGGTCCGCTAACTTATTTTTGAGTCTCTTAATATGCACAACATTAAAACTAAAACGATTTGAAAGGGAAATCCGACATTCTTCTAAAAGATCACTACTACGCCAATCCACTTCACCTTTGCCTTCTTTGACGAATTCCACTAATTGAAGGCAGTCGCTGACAAACAGAACTTTAGACAGATTCATCTCTTCTGCCCAAGAGAGAGCCAAAATTAGGGCTGCTGCCTCAGCACCAACAGCACCTGTAATCAGTCCAAAGTCTGCTCTTGGCTGAATTACTCTTCCTGCATTATCACATAAGACAATTCCAATACCCATATTAAGATCTTTATAAGAACCATCAACAAAAATAACAAAGTCAACATCCTGCAGTGGAGTTGTAGTATTCACTCTACTCAAAGTATTCAAAGAAGGAGGAGCAATAAATGTATTGAACAGCCTTCTAGTATCCATAATAACCTTGTCCAAGTTAATAGTGGAATTTTTAAAGATCACATCACATCTAAATTTCCAAATAGACCACATAACTATAGCGCCAATACTAGGCCAATTGGTAGGCTGGGAAAAGTGATGCCTACAATGTATAATTGCAAGTGCACAGTGCCTATTGGAGGCGGGGGCAAGTGCAGCCGATCCACAGGATTTGGGGTTGTGTAGAGTTGATTTCAAGGCTTCACTAACTGATTTCTAGGAGAAGTGACACTGTGATAGTTGATTGGGTGTCGATACGACAAGATGGAATTGTGACTGTGATTCTAAGATGCAAAAATAGATTGTAAATAGATTGGAGAACACTAGGGCAGTGAATCCACCTTCTAATCTCATGCTAAGGCAATGTAGCTTAGGTTATGTTCTTGTGCCTTCCCTTGAAGGTCTCAAGTAGATGTTCATTAACTAATTTTTACTAACTCACCCCTAGTATGAGTTGTCTTTTCACAAAGACAACTCATCATAGGCTCATAAGCTCATCAATTAATTACTAATCTTAACACATTATAACACAAAGAAGAATAAGACCAAAGATAGATTAGCTTCACATGAAAATTAGGGGTTTCATCAACACCCTAGTAAGGTAAATTAAAACATGATTAAAACAAATAAAACATGATTAAACTAAGCTTGGGGCACTGGCTAATCCAGGCATCCCCTTCACATACACTGCCCAACCCTATTTATACATGCAAACCCTTAACTCACTTCAAATTGGACATTAAATGAAGACCCTCTCACCCAAAGTCGCTGAATCAGTTGTCCCCTATGTTAATTCGGCTCTTCGCTCCATTAAATTGATGTTCCCTCCACTATTGACGAAACCCTAACCCTAACTCTTTCTATCTCAAACTTAGCTTCTAGGGTGAAGAAGCTATGAAGGAGATAGAGATAAACTAGGAGGTGGTGAAGGCGGGCTGTATCTTGGTGGTTGTGTTGGTGGCTGTGGTGTCGGGAGAAGGAGATGGTGATGGTGGTTCTGCATCTGGTCGGGGAAGAAGGGAAGAGAAATGGGTTTCTCTGGTTTTGTCGGAGGAGAAAGAAAAGAGAAAGTGAAGGGAGTGTTTGGTTTGGCTGGGTCGATGGGAAGAAGGTATAGGTGGCTGTGGTGTTGGGCGGATGCATCGAGTAATGATGAGAGGGACGGAGCGACCGTTGGATGCGGATGGGTCAGATCTCACGGCTCAGGATAGGACGGGCTTGGATCCGGGTTATGGGCCGGGTCTTGGATTGCTCAAGCCATGTCTTGTAAATGGGTTGCTTCTTGTTGGGTTGCACCGATGCGCACGCGGCCGTGGCTTTACGCTCCATAGACGCTCGTCTCCAATTTTTCTCGCTCTTTTGGCTCCTTAATTTCTCCGAGCTTTATTTACTACCTAAAAACACAAAATTAATTAGTACAGGTATTTATTCTTGAAAACGAGAGAAAATACGAGAATTTGGGATATCCGATTTACGAGCACAAAAGATGAGTTAAATGCCAATAAAAAGATGTAGAAATATGCAATATTTGGCACTCATCACCAATCAACTGCATAAGGAGAGATACCCAGATTATTATCAAACCAATTCGGAAAAATATCATCCACCCAATCAAAATCCCCACTTACAATATGCTGCAGAGAGAGGGCAAACCATATATGGGACACTATAGGACACTGAAAAAACAAGTGCATCACTGTCTCAGAAGCATTCTTACATAGACAACAACAGTCATCCACCGCAGGATTATAAAGCATAAGAAGAGAGTTAACAGGTAGCATATAAGCAAAAAATTTCCACATGAAATACTTAATCTTAGGAAGACAATCTAAAGACCAAACTTTCTTCCAGAAAGAAGCATCTTCATCAGTTATAGATTCATTCATATACACTTTATAAGAAGATTTTATAGTAAAATTTCCATTTCTTGTGTGAGCCCACATGATATTGTCTTGTTTGGTTGTATTTATTCTAAGATAAAGAATTTTGTTGACATCATCCTGAGAAAACAAAGAAGTAATAGGACCAATATTCCAGGAGTTATTCTGCACATCAATAAGTTCACAGACAAAGTTGAAGTTTGCAAAATTTGGGTTAATCGAAGTCGAAGGAGAGCTACAGAAAGGTAACCAGTTAGAGGACCAAATACTTGTAGCCTTACCATCATTTATTTTGTAAACAATATTATCTTTAATAAATGTCAAACCTTTTACAATACCCTTCCAAATCCAAGATGAAGTATCTGCAGCTTTATCAATCTCTAACAGATTTTGATTTAGAAAGTACTTATCCTTGAAGAACCTAGTTACTAAAAGATCAGGCTTCTTATACATTCTCCAACCCAATTTTTGCTATAAATACTCTGTTAGTAGCATAAGAGTTTTTAATACCAAGACCACCATTCAATTTTGATTTACCAATATCACTCCAAGAGCGATAATAAGCAGCTCTCCTAGGGTCTTTCTTTGACCACCAAAAGGTTCTCTGAATTGAATCTATCTTAGCAGTCATCTTTTTAGGGAAAGGGAAGCAAGACATATGATAAACAGCTAGGCTAGAAAGGACATGTTTTGTGACAATAGTTCTACCAACAACATTTAAGTTTGTTTTCTTACAATTACTTAATCTTCTATAGAATTTATCAATGAGAAATTGAAAGGTCTTAGTCTTATCCCTATTAACAAACAAAGGGGTACCAAGATACTTCTCAGAAGTACTGAGAAATTTAATTCCGAGGGTTCTAGATAATAATTTAACATGCTTATGATGCATTTTATTGCTAGTAAAGAATCCAAATTTTTCGAAATTTATAGCTTGACCTGAAGCTTGAGCAAAGGAGTCAATTATCTTCATAAGATTTCTAGCATAAGTTAAGGAGGCCTTCTGAAATAGCATGCAAATCATCGCGAAGAACAAGTGAGAAATCGAAGGACTGTGTTTCCTTAATTTAAAGCCTTGGATCAGATTATCTCTTTCTCCCTTTAATAAGAGTTGAGATAATGTTTCCATGCATATAATAAAAATGTAAGGAGAAAGGAAATCCCCCTGCCTTATCCCCCTAGATGGAAAAAAAGATCTCACCAGGAGCACCATTAACCAGCACTGAGTAAGAAACTGTACTAATGCATTGAGAAATTAGATGACACCAGTCTTCAGGGAAACCCAGCTTTTTAAAAACAACAAGAATAAATGGCCACTCAAGACGATCAAAAGCTTTTGATAAATCTAACTTGATAGCCATAAACCCATTTTTATTATTTTTCCTTTTCCTGGTTTTAAAGGAGTGTAAAATTTCTTGACTGATTAATATATTATCTTGTATTTGCCTATTTGCTATAAACGCAGACTGAAAAGGCGAAATAAGAGAATCAAGTAAAGGTTTTAACCTATTTGTAAGTATTTTTGAGATGATTTTATAGATAGTATTTGTTAGACTAATAGGTCTGAAGTCATTGGGAGATATAGGGTTATTAACCTTTGGGATCAGCGCAATAAAGGCATGATTCAGCTGCTTAAGAAGAAACTTGATTCGGAAAAACAATTGCACATGATTTATAACTTCTAAATATACTTCATTCCAGTTTTCTCTAAAAAACCCACCAGGGAAACCATCCGGACCTGGCGATTTCCACAGAGCCATATTTCTAATGGTTTCAAGAATTTCATCCGAAGTAGGTATGGCAGTTAATCTGGTATTTATATCATCTGTTATTATAGGCTGAATTTCTTTAAGTACTTCCTCAATTACATTACTATTTGGCTGTGATGAAGTATAAATGTTCTTGAAATGACATGAAAGAAGAGAGACAACTTGATATATGCATTCCAGCCAGTTTCCTTGGCTATCTCGCAGAGCATGTATAATACTATACATATTTCTGAGTTTTACAGTATTATGAAAGAAGTGAGTATTCTTATCATAATGGTTGAAGTAGTCTATTCTTGATTTCTGTTTATAAAATGAATTTTCAACCTCATACCAATAATCAAGTCAAGTTTCGAATAATTCAGAATGAATGAACCAATCGAGGGAGAATATGGCATAGATTGAAGCTTCTCAATTTCAGAGTTTAACTTACCTATAGTGGTTTTAATATGCCCAAACGAATTCTGATTCCAATTGCTTAAGTCATGCTTAAGATTTTTAAGCTTACCAGCAGCAATGAAACTCGCAGAACCCCTAACTGACTTAGACCAAGAATTAACCAGCACATTCTTAAAATCTGGACTCAGTTGCCAACATTTAAAAAATTTATACGGAATGTTAAGTTTTTCTTCAAGATGAAAACAATTGAGCAAAATAGGGCAATGATCAGAATATACACGACCTAAATTTGTGACTCTAGTATGTGGCAGTAAAGATATCCATCTATCATTCATAAAACCCCTATCCAACTTTTCAAAAATAAGCTCAAATTTAACCTTGAATCTTCTATTACACCAAGTAAAAGGATTTCCAAAAGAGAACACTTCATTCAGATTTAAACCAATCAATTTGTTTCTAACAAAGTCCGAACAATCGAGTTTTCAGCAATTCCTCCTGTTTCTCAGACTCATGCATAATGAAGTTGAAATCACCTAAAAGTAACCAAGGTCTGTTTGCATCTTCGTTTATGCTACTAAGAATATTCCATTGTGTTCTCATACCCGAGTTGCTTAGAGACCCATACACAAAGGAAATAAGACAGTTCTTAATACGCGGAGTTATGTCACAGACTATATGGATCATATTGAAAGAAGAGCTAATGACTTCTATGTTGGATTTTTCAAAATAACCTAAAGCTAGTCCTCCAGACTTACCCACAGAGGAACAAAAAACCAAGCATCAAAGGGCAAGTGATGGAAATATTTACGAACAGTGTCATCATCTACCATTGTCTCAATTAAGCAGATAGCATCATATTTAAATTTCCTATATGAGTTTAAAAAATGCAACCATTTCCTATCAGAGCAACAACCATTTATGTTCCAACACAAGAACTTCATTGCATAATAAAGAAATAACTAACTAATCAAAAGCAGTAAAGAAAGCAAAAATTTAGATAGAAATATCAATGAATTCGAAAGATAGCAGATAAAGTAGATGAACTTACTAGGTCATGAGCATCTGAAGGTTCCGCATCCATAGAGTCAGTTTCCATCATCAACAAATCAACTTCTTTTTTCGAACTCTTCATCCGAAATTTCAGGTTCAGGTGGCAACATTGATAAGGGCATAGGCTCAAGAATCAATGGCTCCATGGGAGCTACCTCATGAGCAGCACTAGAGGAACCTCCAACATCTGAGCTTAAAGGCATAATCAAATCTGAACAATAGCTCATCTCCGAGGCAGAACTAAAGATATATCCTGGAGTGGAGATGACAGTCTGAGCAAAAGATGAAGTTGACCAAACCATGTTAGCATCAACAATACTATGATTTGCAGTAAAGTTCGAACAACCCGAATTGAAGGAAATATCAGCAGGGGGGCTAAAAGGAGGAACTGATGTCAATGGAGGCCAATGGGGAGTCGGCATCATAGTAAAGGAAGAGGTTCCTGAGCTATTTCCATGTATAACATTCTCAAAAGATGTTCTAGTTCTTTTACCCTTCCTATCATGCACGAGTCCATCAGTATCAAAAGCAATATTTTCACATGATTGACTAAAACCAGCACGGTTCAAAACAGAGTGTGAGGGACCAGTAGTGGAAAAGACTTGGATAACTGGCTCTCTAATAGTTAGAGGAGCAAACATAGGCCTAACAGTCGAGGAAGCAGGAGAGAAAAAAGAAGAACCCATGTTTCTTCGAAAGTCTGCAAAGGGGTTGGAGGCCGATAGAGAATGCGAGATGGCTTTGACTGGTCGAGAGCTGCAGCATCATTGACAACCAATGAAGGAGCATTGCTACTCTTTGATTTCGAGCATTCTCCATCTTCAGAAGTTGACTGGAATTTGGTTACAGCAACATATGAAGCTCTTCTAGTTGGAACTGGCAAAGCCCTTACGAAGATCCTCATCTGAATATCCCTCTATTGATTCTCATTGTGATACAACACAAAATATTTCTTACAAGACCTGAAAGGTAACTTAGGATAAAAATCACGTATGATATAAGTTCTCTTAGTGGTATTTATAACAACTTTTCGAGTCAAAGGTGTTTTAAGAGGAACCATCAGTCTTGCTTCAAAATGATTTCCCACTGGAGAGTCAGCCGAAACAAAATTCCCTATTTGATCCAATACTTCTCTAGCTCTACCCTTTAATAACCAAGTCAGAGTGAATATCGATCATAACTGGCATCAAAGTTTTGTCCCAAACCAGTTCAAAAATCGTCTCCATGTCTCTTAAAGGCTGAACTGCAAACAGTTGTCCAAAGAGCAAAGTTGGTCTTGCAGCATATGAAATCTCCATATCCTTCTTGGTTCTGAACATCACATCAAAAAAGTTTTGAATTCCATTTCCTTGAATAAAAGGTTTTGCTAGTTTAAAATCTGGAGAGTTGATGGTCCAGATTCGATTGAGGTTGTGTTTAACAGAGTTTTTATAGTAATTTCTTGAATCATCACAGATAAGTGCAGCAAACCTAAATGGGAATTCCTCAACATCTTCATCTAAGTCTAGTACTCTAACCTGAGCAGCAGGCATTGCCATTGCCCTAGACAATCTAAGAAGAGAGTGATCAGAGTATAGCAAAGGATAAAGAAAATTTTCTAAGAGCACCGTAAGCTGTGATGTGATGAAAATAAGCAAACCAAATGAGCAATTTATATAGGTATAAGGGAATCCATAATGTTTATCCATGCAGTCATGACTAAGACAAAACAATGAATTAGGAAAGATAATCATGTTCTGTCAAAATAAAGCCTCAATTAACTAAAGCATCAATCAAAGCTGAAATAACCAGACAAGGAGGAGTGAATGAGTAGCATGCTTAAAAGAGTGAGTTGACAACACCATCTTTGAGGAAAGACATTTAACTGGGTTACATTGAGCAGACTAAATGACTTGATTAATAACTTCAGTAGACCAATTGACAGTTGAGAAAAGAAAGCAAATTGCCAAATGTAAATAGATTCCTGTATGATCAAGCCTTATTCAAGAAAACCAACCATATTAATTAAAATAAGCATCTAGTTTACCCAACAAATTTTTATAACACCATTTTAGAGAAGAGACTAATGAATGTTAGTAACTAAATATTCTCATTCCCTCAGTTCAGAGAAACCCATTACCAGAGAGAAATCAAGGATAAACATTGCCCAATGTAATTGCAAGTCTGCTAGAATCATAATGAAACAGATTACTCTATGTAACTCTTGAAGATTTCCTTCCACTTTGAAATAAATAATCCCTTTTTATTGCTAATAAAAAATTAAAAACACAACTTTTGATGTCTTGGGAGAGAGACTTTGCTTAAATGAGTCACTATGCGGGCCGACACATCATTTCCTATACTCCTAATCACTCTTCCTTATAGAGAATGATACTTTGATAGAGAATCAAACTTAGATGTTTCATTTCCAAAATATTCTTAGCAGAAGTAAAAAATAAAATATTGGCAGAAGTAATTGAAGCAGTAAGTAATCCCTACAAATTGTAGGATCTCACATTCTCATATGTCTTCAAAGTAAAACCTTCCTTATCAATTCTGTAAAAGTTGCAGAGCACCAAGCCCTTAAGAAAGAGATTCATAATTCAATTCATACCATAAAAAAGGAGAACCTTCAGTTGCTGTCATTGAAATTAATTCCAAAACCCATATTCCTTTGCAGATTTGTAATGATGGACTGAAACTCTATGATTGCACCTCCATTAGCTCATGACCTAAAATAAAAACAAGGATAGGAGAAAATTAATCAATAGAGATAAGATAGAGTATCCCTAATAATCAAAAGAAAACCAGTGATTAAAACTTAGCAGAAATCATTAATAAACAAAAGGCTTGATGAAAAAACAACGCAGTCTAAAGAAAATCAAATTAGGTCATAACTAGGGTTTTCAGATTTTCAAAAAAACAGTAACAAAATATGAAAAAGTGCTATGAAAAAGATCACAAATTAACAAATTAACATAGTCTACTGATTGATTTGACACAAAATTGGTCAAAAAGACCAAAATCAACAATTTCTGGGTGAAAAAGACACTTAGGTTTTGATACTGTTTAAATAGCCAAAAATTAAAAAGATACTGTTTAAATGGACAAAAATTTAAAAATAGGCAGGATGTAACTAGTTTCATCCTGTCCATTTTCAAATATTTTTTTCTTATTTTTTATTTTACACAGGATGCATCCAGTTTCATCCTTGCTATTTTTTAAGTATAAGCCAGGATGAAATCCAGTTTCATCCTTGCTATTTTTTTTTCGCTATTTCACCCGTACTTTTTTTTACTCGTCCATTTGAACCGTGTTTTAAATTTTTTTGGACAAATGACCCATTTTCTCTTGATTTGAAAGATTTGAAGAAGATCGAAGAAGGCGGAGGAAGAAGATTTAAGTTTGACGAAGTCAGCGTCGCAATACCAATCGCATGACTTTTCGCCTCAGGGCTCTTTTTCAAAAAATCCCATCTAAACCAATCTTTCTCGACTAGCAAAAGCAAGGGATAATGCTAGCATACTTGCAGTTACAAAAAAAACAGAACAATATTTACTATCAACTATATAGCAGTCATTGCACTGGTCCATATACAAAGTATACAACCAATGCAAGTGTAACCTTTTTGACAAACTCGGTGGGATAGGATGCTAGCAGCCAGCCAACACCTATATGAGAAGGCTCACTCAACCAACCAACAAAATAACCCTTCTTAGTGCAATCTTATTTTTTTCTTATAACAAAAAAAGCACAGAGACTAAAATCAGAAAATTCAAGACCTCCGAGCGTAAACCAACTTATAGTAGCGAGTGACTCGCTTTGCATAAACCATAATGAGTAGAGACCAAGTCGTTTTCTGGGACAGTTCCATATAAATTTCATCTCGAGCCTTGATTAGCCACCACCACATTATCCAGATCGTCTCCGATCAGAAATAGTTTGGAGTAATCTTACCCAATTCTAAAAGTTGACTTTGTAGGATCATAATATCGCAATACATAGGGCTCGCGGATCGATGAACGACGGCATCGCGAGGAGTCGCAGAAACTAAAATAAACGACGCGATGGGAAATAACGACACACAAAATAGCTGAAAGACATGGAATC